>JAHBMJ010003306.1:0-11654 GCA_018398765.1 Chromera velia | reverse complement strand
TACCCCTGGTGGAGGGGGGGGGTCCGACCTCCTCTGCAGGTTTGCGTCCAAAATGTGTCTAGGAGTGTTTCCTAGACACATTTTGGACGCAAACCTGCAGAGGAGGTCGGACCCCCCCCCTCCACCAGGGGTATGAAATTCCGCCGCTTCGTACCCCTACGAGAGGGTCCACCCCCCCCTCCCAGTGAAGGAATTAAAAAAATCTTGTTTGCAGAGATGAGCCTTCTTGGTGCATGCAGAAGGCTTTGTATTATGTCTATAAGTGTTCTTATATGGTTGCAACCTGGCCATTGTCGTTGCTGAGCGACTGACCGGTCTGCCCTCGGTAAGGCAAAAAACTGCCGTCTCCTTTTATGTGTGTTGCTCACCCCTTCCCCCCTTCTCTGCTCTTTGCAGGTCGTTGGCCTCATTTGGAAGATGTTTATTCTGGGCCCCAGGCTTTCTTCAACTCCTCCAGAGGTAGGTCTTTGCATTTTCGTTATGGCCGCAGTCTTCAGACTGTGAATTTAAAGGGAGCAGTGCCCATACGTGCCGAGCCTGTGTTTTTTTCTACCTACTTGACTGCCTCCGAAATTTCGCTATTCTTGCCTGCTTGACTGCCCTCTAGCTTTCGGCCTTTCTGTCTGGCTAAATGCCTTCTCAATTTCAGCCTTTCCGCCCACCCTATTGCCTTCCTAATTTCGGCCTTCGCCGCGCTCCCAATTTCGGTTTTCCTGCCTGCCCGATTGCCTTCCCAATTTCGGCCTTCTTGCCTGTTTGACTGCCTTCCAGAGTTTTGCATTCTTGCCATGCTGACTGCTTCCCCATTTCAGCCTTCTTGCCTGCTTGACTGCCCTCCAAATTTTGGTCTTTCTGTCTGCCTCAATGCTTTCTAAATTTTGGCCTTCCTGTCTGCCTGACTGACTTTACAATTTCGGCCTTCCTGCCTATCTGGTTGCCTTCCCAATTTCGGCTTTCCTGCCTGCCTGATTGCCTTCCCTATTTTGGCCTTCCTTCCTGCCCAAGTTTCCTCCTAACGCTTTCTAATTTCGGTCATTCTGCTTGCCCAATGGCCTTCCCAATTTTGTTCTTCCTGCTGGCCCGACTGTCTTCCCAAGTTCGGCCTTCTTGTATATCTCACTGCCTCCTAGAGTTCGTTCTTTCTGCCTACATGCCTGCTTTCCAATTTTGGTCTTCTTGGCGGCCTGACTGCCTTCTAATTTCAGCTTTCCTGCCTGCCTGATTGCCTTCCCAATTTTGGCCTTCCTGCCCGTCCGATTGCTTTCCCAATTTTGGTCTTCCTGCTTTCATGTATCATTCTGATGCAAATTAAAGATACAGGTTGTGTTTACATGCATGCTTTTATGTGTATTCTGGCGATTCGACTGACTTTCTGTTTGTGTGCACGTATTTCTGCAGGTGGTGTTCACGGGTGTGCATGTTTGATATATTTTGAGATGCTCCCCCCCTCCCCCTTCCCTGCCCCTGACATACACGCCGTTGAGCAGTGCCTCATATGAATTGAAAACAAAACAGTTATGATCATGAGAAGAAATGCTTCAATCAGATCGATTCAGAGCCATTCAGATACATTTTTTATTGTGTTTTCATCTTAGTGTTAATTTACGATGATAGGTACCAGACAATTTATGGTTTTGAAAAAATATATACTCTATATATACATTTTTTTATTTCATTTTTTAAACATCTTACTAAGCTTAAATAGTCTTAAATAAATTATGAAAATCAATTAGTTTAAAGGTTAAACTATCTATTTTAATGTTTTAAAAACTAAATTTTTCAAAGTCACTTTCTAGTACAAAGGTTTCAATTGTCAGTACAGTCAGTTTTTAATGGGACGTCTCTGTTTGAAAGTGATGATTGAGGTTTTTGTTATGCATTATTATATATTATTATGTATGCCGCGTCCGACCCCACATATAAGGGACAGATCTGGCGTAGTTTGTCCGATTGTCTAAAAACACGTCTGTTATCGATTATACCGCGTTCGGCTGAAATTTGCACAGCACTTGATTCGGATTAATTTCGGACGAAAAAAAAAGAGTTTTGAAATGCATGCTGGGGGCCCTCAACATGTTGTGAAAGAGGCCCCGGCACTCCACTTACATGCTCGACGACTTTCTGGGGCCCGATCCAATTTGTTCGAAATTTATATTCACATCTGACGAAATTCAGTCTGTCAGATCTGAATCTGAATTTTGAGCAAATTGAATTGGGCCCCGGAAAGTCGTTGGGCGTGGAAGTGGAGTGGCGGGGCCCCTTCCCCAACATGTTGGGGGCATCTGAAAACTTTTTTTTTCAAAAAAATAAATCCTGAATCACATTCTGTAATGAAATTGTAAAATTTAAGTGTATGCGGTATACTTTCAATACGAAGCAAAGCTCTAAATGGCAACAATTAGGGTAGCGTCCGTATGTATAAGGAGTGCAAGAGAAAGAAGACCGGGGCAGTAGAAGAAAGGAGGAATGTTGTTGGCGTCAGCAGGGGGACTGGTGGCTATACAGGCCCCCGCTGAGGAGGGCGACTGGGCTTAAACGGCCTAGAAACTAATTTAATGCAGACTAGGGCTTTACTGCTTTAATTTAGATTTCATGCATGAGTAAACCCTACATTAAAAAAAAAATGTTGTTTTAAAAAAAAAAAAAATATGTGGCTCATCACTCGTGCAATCTTGTGCCCCCAACTGCAGGATATAGCAGGATGCTCTGTTTAAAAGGGCAGGAATTTTTTTTTCCTTGTCTTGTGCTTCTCGATTGATCAGATGTTGCATTCTTGGAGTCAGTCCGTCTGATATTGCATGCATGGTTCCGGTGTGTCAGCACCATTGTATATACGATCAGACCCGTGACTTCTTGCAAATGATGCGCGTGTAGAAGGTGCATACATTAATTATTCACTTTTTTTGGTGTCCCCACCCGGATCACACAAAAGTAGAATTTTTTGTATTCTTTTTACTCGATTATTTGACTTACCCAGAAGTGAGAGCATGCCGTCACATTGACCAATCTTGGAGATGGTGATTTCGGTAGAGTCTACCGTCGGTCCCTTAGCAAACAGTACGTGCATAGCAGGACTGTCTCGGCTGTTGAAAGAGAACTAATCATACTAGAACATTCCTATTGTTCTTCTTCCAGGGCGCAAGTTTGCTAGAACCTCGGAGCTTTATTTACTGTGTCCGTCTTTCCGTTGACTGTGAGTGATGTGTGGGTTTGAGCGATGAGTTGAACATTGGCAGACAGGCTCGGGAGGCCGAGGCATCTTGACTTCTCTGTGGTTGGGGGGAGCGAGCCGCAGGACGGGGGAGGCCCGACACTGCAGAATGAGTATGTGGTGTGTCTCTACATAGAAGGGGAAAGGCTGGGGCCGAATGAGCAGGAGATAGAGGTGCAGAATGGACTGGAGGTGGAGCCTTACTATAAAGTGGTACTCACGCGGGTAAAGCCCAAGGCAGCAGCAATATTGAAGAGATTAAAGGAGGACCCACAGAAGGAGGGGGTGTACATCGATGCGATTGAACGCTAGGATTGAACGGAACAAGTACCTCCGCCTGTTCATGACATCGGATAGAAGGAAAGAGGGGGGGATAAACGAGATGGGGAGGCCAGGAATGATCAAGCTCAAGGAGGGGTGTGATGCGATTGTCCAAGACCTTCTGCTGCCATATGTTGACATCCCGATGGAAGGGGTCTTCAGCTCCCTGTCGAAGGAGGCACAGATGGTAGGGGTGGGGGGACTGAAGTATCCAGAATATAATAGGAAGATGTCTCTGAAGGTGAGGCACATCGTACAGGACTACCTTACCGGTGTCCGAGCAACGGATCAGACGTTCGTGGCTGCTGGAGGGGATCACGCGTGTACAGCCGAGGTGTGTGTACTCCTGACGGAGTTAGCGTGGGAGGTAGGTATCAAGGAAGTGAGGAATATACTCACTGGTGCTCTGGCTGGAAGAGGGAGAGGAGAGGGGGGAGAAAGGGGGCGTGTTAAGAACCTATCTGTGCAGCCGATGACTAGGGGAATGGGGGGGATGGGGGTGGGTGGGGGGAATGGAAGTATGACGTCAGATCTACGGTCAGGAGGAATCATGATGAAGAGGATCGAGGTATCCAGGGAGGAAGAGGGCGAAATAGATGCACTGATGGGAGCAGCTAGTGCAGGTGCGACTCCTATGCCGGCTGTAGCAGCCGCAGGGGGGAGGGGGGGAGGCACTGGGAGGAATGGGACGGGCAGACCCAGGAGCAGGCCTAGGGGGGGTGGGAGGGGAGAAATGAGTCTATCGGTGCCGGGGGGAAGGGATAGGCTGGTGATGGGGGCCGGAGTACAGAGCATGGACACAGGTGCACAGACGAGAGAGAGCTCTACAAAGAGGGATCGGGTCAGATCGGCATCGTCGGAGGAACATGACGGAGGGGCGAACTCCGGCTTTGACACACCGAGGTCGGGGGAGGAAGAGGCGGAACGTAGGACCCCAAAACGGGCGGTCACTCTGTTCCGCCTTGCGTCTGCGGGGAGGGGGAGGAAGGTGCTGAGCGCATACCGGATTCATTCCCTGAGTGTCCCAATGGATGGGGGGAGGATTAACTACGCTGACCTCGTAGATCTGCCTGTGTACAGGCAGCCCAGAAATGATGGGTTGGGGGGACAGAGATAGCAGTATAACATGGACGAAACGAGAACAATCGAGGCTATCATAAGGCAGGAAACAACTCCCAGGGAGGCGAGGGAGGAAGTTCTCTCCTAAGGCTTCCTCAGGGACTGCTCAGTTGAGGGGGATTTGGATTTCTTAGGCCTGACCAAACTGATCTACGTGATGGTGGTGGCAAGGCAGCGTCTACATAGAATCTTTGCTGAGAGGGGGGAGAGGCAGGGCGAGGGGGAGGGATATGGTTGACTAGGACCTGTGACGGACTGTTCTTCTGGTCAGTGCATGTTTGATGTGGCCTTTGATTTTTCTTTCTTTTCATCTATGGTAGACCAAATGAGGGATGAGCTGGCAGGGTTGAATGACTGTCTTGATACTGATCTGAGGGATTATGGGGGCTTTGGCAGGGAGAGCGTGAGGCAAAAGATCAAGGCGGAGTTAGACTGTCTTACACTCAAGCTCATTGGGTGCAGGATACTTATTGCACTACTTGATGTGCATGGGGGGGAACCATGTCCGGTCTGTGCATAGAGAGTGGAAACATACAAATGTGCGTTGACAGTTGTCTTGGTTGCTAAGCCTTCCCATCCTCCTTCGTACACTTTGAAGGTGATGCCGGCTTCTCCTGATGATCGATGTAGGGTGTGGTCATACAGTCGGACCTTGTTCAGGAAAGAATGTCGACAAAAGATCATGAGGAGATTGATTCTGTTTCATTCTATCGCTGCTTCTGTCTGGCTTGAGTTGGAGAATAGTGCATACAGTAAATATTTGAGGGAGGTGAGGAGTGCATGTAGAGAAACAGGTAGGCATGCTGGGTGATAAGACAGGAAAATGATTTACATGGTTTGGTCCTAATAGAAGAGAGGCCTGTACCTCGGGAGTATGGTGGGAATGGCGCTTGATCACATCATGCAGCACTTCTATGTGGCTTTGCAATCACGGAGAGGGGGTCGGGCAGCGAATAAATTTGGGCGGGGATATGCATATCGTTTTTATTCAGTGCTGTCTAGTGATGCTTCTCGTCATGCTCTCTTCGTTGTATTGCCTCTGGCACGGGTGGATGGTGGACAAATGAGTCTTCGTATGATGGAATTGCTTTGTATTAGAGCGTATCAACCGATGTGGAATACTGTGGGTGTCTTGAGGAAGGAAAAGAATGACCTTTCGATTGAACTGAAACCAGAACGCTCCCGTTTGTCTGCTCGTGCGTGCAGGAGAGGTTTAGGTTACACTCAGCTGAGACACAAGCTTCGCTCCTCTCTGTGCATGATGAAGGAGTCGGGAAAACTTGAGAGGGGAGGTATTTTCCTCTCTCATAATGAATTCATGCAGAGGGTGGGTGGGAAAAGGGGGGATGAGTCTGGGGATGCATGTGTTTCTCTTTTTCATGACAGACTTTTTGTGATGTTTTTCAAGAAGGTGCTTCCTGATAGGTCGATCAGATCTGTCAATGTCAGTAAGGATGATATTAAGGCATGTGTGAGGAGGGTTCCGAGAAGGGGAATTCTTGCTACAGGCAGACAGACATTCGACATGAACGTTAAACGTCTGTGTGAATTGAATGGATAGTCAATGATGGAGATACTGAAAGGGAAGTCGATTTCTATTCGCCTTCTGCTTGCTGACTGTCTAAAGTTCAGGGTTTTTTACTTTCGTCAGTTCGAATTGATCAGAAAGGAAGTTACTCTGCAGAGCTCAGTTCATCTGAGACTCCTGCCGTCAAAACTCAAGAATTTGAAACAAATGCTTGACAATATATACAAGGTTTGTTTTGATGCTCCTTCTGAATTACATGGTAACTCGCATGATGATTGCCCTTGCATTCGAATCGCTCGACTTCTCGATCTGCCCCTTCTGGAGGGACATGCATGTACACTTCTTTCTTCTTCTCCGTCTCTCCGTTCGCTTTTCTCTCTCCCTTTGAATTTCTTGTCTTCATGTAAATTATGGCCGAACAGTGGATCGTGGGCAACAGTTGAGAAGGGGATTGACTTTTTTGTTTCTTTTCTTGTCTCCCCATTGGCAAGGAGTTGTGGGAGGGGACGTCTCGGCTCTGCCTGGCATGGTCAGGGGAGGGGGGGTGGTGGAGGTGTGTCTACGGCGGTTATGGCAGACCTAAGGGAGAGGTGAGTGACTATTCTTTTATGTGTTCCGTGCTCTGAGGAGGGGGCATCCCCTTTCGAAGAAGGCTGGGATAGTAAAAAAGTTGTTAGATGTGTTAGCTGTTGTCCCGGTGGATAAGGTTCGAGGTGATCTAGCCTTTCTATATGCATGGAAGTACAGCCAAGCTGTAAGAGCGGCTTTCATAGATAACCAATCGTATGCTGTCTTGCAACAGGCGGACCTTGATTGCGCTGTTAATGATCTGGTGAGTGGCATCGCAAACCAGTCTGCTGCCCTGAAGTCTTTTCTTTTACGTTTTGGTCCCTTGAATAGAAGGAAGCATCGTTTTGGGACTGGTCTTCTATGGGTAAAGAGGAAATCTTGGGGGGACGATGGTCGGTTGCCCACGGGCTGGTCGTTTATTAAATATCGCCCGCTTGTCTCGTATGCCTTGCATGGACGTAAGTCTCTTTTTTCCTTTGCATGTAAATGTTTAAATGGCCTGCTTTGTTACTTCAGCCCTCACTGTAACTTGAACTTGACTTTTTCTTTTCAGGAATGTGTGTCTGTATTCAACGCCGGGAATAGACGTTCCGCTGATCGGTCCGAACGGCTTTCGCTGAAGCCTGACTGGCCTGTTGGTCACATTAAGATGGTTGTTGATGATATCAAGGCTTTCTTCCCCTCCCTTCCACGTGATGCCTTTTTGTTGTCACTTAGAAGGTTTATTGCGAGGGTGAAGGCAGAATCTCGACACAAATATATTGTTCTGCCGAAGTTCCGTCCTTTTTGTAAGAAGAAGGCTGGGGGGGCATGTGAAGAGGCATGGGTATCACGCAGACAATATGTGAAGCCTGCTGCCTTCTTCTCCTCTCACAACAGATTCGCAGATGCCATCTCATGCCCTATTGATGTCCTATCGGAGATTGTTGACCTTGACTTTCGTACTGTAATCTGATTCATGTTCATGGACGACTGATTCGACAGAAGGAAGGCTTCCCTCAGGGGAGCCCATGCTCTCCTGGGGGGGCGAGATTCTTTGTAGCCTGGCAAGAGTTCTCAGTTACTGATTCTTTCTCTGTTTCATCTTGGGAAGACAAGTCATGGTATGTCATGGTTTGGTGCATGATATATGGATGACCGCTCTCTTTTTGTTCATTTTCCTGGCTGTGCTTCTTCTGATGTAATGAGTCTTTGGGATGGGAGCCCTCCTGCTTTACTTTTACAGGAAAATCTTTACAGTTCTGAATGTGTCTTGGAAAGGCAGGGAGGCTCCACGGTGCTGGGGCTTCGGATTTTCTTTCTCCAACAGGCACCCTCTGTTTTGTTTTTTGCAGCTGTAAACCCTAATCGGGATGCTCTCGTCGAATGGTATCATAACCTGTATGCTTTTTCCTTTTCTTACCTCCATAATTTCGATAATGCTCTTCCATTCCCTCCCTTCCCTACCCTGAAGAGAGTTAGATTCATCCATGGTTTTTCTTGCATTCCTCGATTGCAGGGAATGATCGGACAGATGAGTTCGAATGTATTACATTCTTTGCTTTCCTGTAATGCCCCTGCTTATGTTTTTATTGATGAACTGACTTTTCTTTTTCTTGAATGTTTTCTTCTTTGTTGGCCTTTTCGTTTTCTCGTGAAAGTTTTTTCTGATGTCATTGCTCGTTCGAGGAGTCTTTCATTGATCGCATTATAGAATAAAAGGACTTTCTTTCTTTTTACTGTTCTTAGTTGATTTTGTTACATTCCCTCCTTTGATGATTGATCTTCTTATGTTCTTTTTTGCTTATACCATTGAGTGCACTATTCACCTGCTGGAAGCGATAGACAAAAGACGGTAGCAAAAGGGAAAGGGGGGTCGCGCGCGTCGGTTTTTATGTCTTATCCTGTGCTTCTCGATTGATCAGATGTTGTATTCTTGGAGTTAGTCTGTCTGATATTGCATGCACGGTTCTGGTGTGTCAGCACCATTGTATATACGATCAGACCCGTGACTTATTGCGAATAATGCGCGTGTAGAAGGTACATACATTAATTATTTACTTTTTTCGGTGTCCCCACCCAGATCGCACAAAAGTGGAATTTTTTGTATGTATTCTTTTTACTCGATTATTTGACTTACCCAGAAGTGAGAGCATGCCGTACGTCACATTGACCAATCTTGGAGATGGTGATTTCGGTAGAGTCCACCGTCGGTCCCTTAGCAAACAGTATGTGCATAGCAGGACTGTCTCGGCTGTTGGAAGAGAACTAATCATACTAGAACATTCCTATTTTAATTGTTTTTTTGGGGGGCGATATTTTTTTAATTGTTGATTGATCGAGGGAAGCTGACGGAAATTGTATATAGGGCGGGGCCCCGGCGGGCGGCGCGCGCGCCTGCGCGCGGCCCCGGCCTTCAATCTGCATGCCTTCTTTCTTCTGTTCAGGAGACCCGCGAGACAGTGCATGACCATCCAGAGCCCTGCACTGGCGTATTTCACGCTGGCCTGGGTGATACATGGGATGACGCTTATTGAACTTTGCGGAGACCAGGTTGCACACTGAAAGAAGCTCCCAATTTGAGGGAAAGCAAGAACTTGCATGCTGCGAGATCTTCAATTTGAGCGCACTTCTTTCTCCCGCTTGCATCATGAAGACCGCCGTTCTTTGTGCTCTCTTTCTCGTAGAGCGGGCCGCCGCCTTTCGCTATGTATTGGTGCCTGCACTGCGTGGCCAGTCTGTGAGTGCATTGCGGGCTGAAGAGGATCTTGAGGTGCGAAAGGAAGTGTTCAAGAGACAAAAGAGAGTGATCAATGCAATTGGTACATCTGCATGTGGTTCATCTGTGATGCCGTCTCCGTGCGTGCGTGCTTGCTTGCTTGCAGTCAGCTCCAAGCCGTCGCGACTTATCAAGAGAAACGGGAAGCCGCCTTCTTTTGGCAGCTTTGGGCGTTCCTGCTGTCAGCTCTCTGCTCGGAGAGGAGCCTGCATTTGCACGTACGTGCATTCGTTCTGTTGAAGATTCTAGGTGCACTGTCTCTTGACCTGATTGATATTCGATGATTTTTCAGTCCTTTCTCTCAATGATCGATCGGTCATTCCCCGTTGCTTGCACATACTTTCTTTCCATTTCTCCTGTCGATCGTCCTGATCGCGTGTGTGCATGCGGGGTTTTATGCAAAGGAGTATGCGAGGGTGTGTGCCTGGGTGTGAACGTGCCTTGCGTGTGCACCATGCACCTCCTTTGGGCTTGATGCACATGTACTTTGTTTTCATCACCATGCATTTCTCCATTTGCTTGCACTTTTGACTCGTTGCTTCCTCTCTTTGATTATTTTTTCCCGTCACTTGTCCTCCCTCTCTCTCTCTGGCGGCCCTGTCCTCTCCTCTCCTCTCCTCTCTCACAGAAACCACGGGGGAAGGATCTGGACCCCCTTCTGCTGTGGTAACTCTTGAGAGACCTCCCAAGCCAGACCTCAGCGAGTTTCGGGTCGGGACGAAAGACTACAAAAGAGACACTCTCAAGGTCAGTCAGTCAGTCAGTCAGGGTGTCTGCGGACAAAGGAAGCACAAAAGAGAGAGAGAGATAAATCGTGACAGGATGACAAGAGCGAAAGAAGGAGCAAGAGACTTGTGTCGATTTGCCTCTCGCTGACTCAAAGTATTTCTGTCAGCGTTACCTCCTGCCAACCGTGTTGGCGTGTCTCCACACATGCAACACCCCACCAACCCACTACTCTGGAGGGGGCTCTGAAGACGCGGCGCCTGGCTGTCTGGCTGCTTTTTGGTTTGGTGCCAGGCTCCTCCAATCCCTCCGACTCCTCTCTCTCTCTCTCTCTCTCTCTCTCTCTCTCTCTCTCATCGTTCGTAGTCGTTGAGAGAGAGAGAGAAGACAGAGCCAGAAAAGCGTGTAGTAAATCAATAAGTAGGCAAGCGAAAGAGTGAAACGACAGAAACAGAAGGGCAGCCTTTCAAGCCTGTCTGTGCGGTGTGTGTGTGTGTGTGTGTGTGTGTGCGTGTCTGTCTGTCTGTCTTTCTGTCTGTCCGTCTTTCTGTCTGTCTGTCCGTCTTTCTGTCTGTTGTGTTCATGAAGAAAAGAAGGGAGAAGAAGAAACATATAGTCTGTCTGTCTGTCTGTCCGTCTGTTCTGTCTGTCTCCCCAGGTTGTTCGATTGCTTGTTCTGTTCTTTTGTATTTGTTCTTTCTTTCTTTTTATTTGTTATGTACATGAAGAAAAGAAGCGAGAAAAAGAAACATTTAGTCTGTCTGTCTGACCAGATGGAAAGAATGTGGAAGTGCAAAGGCGTAAGCCTGCACTGGGCAAGGAAGGGCCGCTCTGGTACCCTTCCACTGAGACAGCGCGCCAAAAGAAGAAAGAAAAAAACAGAAGAGAATGCAGAAAGAGAAAAAGGGAAAGAAAAGACGATACCGCCTGTTTGTCCAGGGGGAAAAAATTACCGTTTGTCGGCCTGTAACGTTTCTTCGTCCTTTTTCTCACAAGCCAAAAGAACAGAAAGAAAGCGCCGGAAGAAGAGACGAGCGAGCAACAATCTGACTCATTCATGCACCTCCCTTTGACGCACGCGACTGGATGGACTGTCTGGCTGGCAGGTTCTCTGTCGGGGGGAGGGAGGAGAAGAGTCAAGTCCCCTCCGCCAGAAGAATAAAAAAAAAGAAAAGAAGAAGAAGAAAAAAAAGAAAGGAGTACCTGAAGGAAGGATGAGACGAGCGACGGAGAGAGACCAACAGAGGCAGCACAAGGGTCGATCTGTGTTGCAAAAATAAAAACAAAAGTTGGAGAAATAGATGAAGCCTCTGCTCCGAAGGACAGAAGGAAACCAAAAAGAGACAAATCAGAGCTAGAGCGTTCGTGGTGTCCCCCCCCGTCTGTGATTTTCCTCACTGTGACACTGCGTTCCCCCCCCC
>JAHBMJ010003305.1:0-11660 GCA_018398765.1 Chromera velia | reverse complement strand
TCTTACATTTCGATTGATCTTTCTCCATGACTTCTTAATCTATTATTCCTGTTGCTCAATTTAATACCTAAATATTTACTTAACAAAATAAGACTAGTCTATATCGTTCTTACTAGCCTTCGATCTAAAAATCTAACTTCATTCTGTTGCCTATAACTTCAATAGAACAGTACAACTAATTTACAAATTGCTAGTATAGGGCTAGGTAGGGTTGATCTCGCGATCCGGATAGAACATGATCAGGCTACAAATTGATCTAAAAAGAAAGCTTATAAGCAGTTTTTTACTAAACACTAACTCTTGTGGCTTAAAAAGAACTTCTAGAAAGAAGTTAAACACCTGCTAGACAAAACCGCCAGTTGGTTGAAACTTGGGTCACTAACAGAAATATTCTAGGAAATATTTTGGCAATTAGCATAAATTAATTAACAATTATAATATTTGCTTTATGGAGTATAATAAGTTGCGTATCGCTTTTTTATTATATCATGTTATCGTAATGATGATGATGATGCCCCTGGCTCTAGATAAAGTGAGAAAAGGCATCATCAAAATCACAGCATATTCTGAGAATATAAAACAGTATGATTGAGGACTTGTTGGGCAAAGGGCAACCAATACAACGTAAAGAGGAACATTTGTTGCATGCAGACACAGTCATACCCTACGTCTCGATCTTTGATACAAAGCTAGGCTTTAATATTTTGTACAAAATTGGTCTACAAAAGCTTGGAGAGCCGTCGATACTCCAAGCACAGAAATCTGGTGCCACAAGCCAACACACCGCCTTTCGGGACGAAGAGCAAAGCGAATGGAAAGACTTTGACAGACGAACGCTCGTACCCACGCTCTGTATAGAGGAGGTTGGCTCTAAAAATTGTGGTTGTACGTAAGGAGGAGAACCCTCATGATGACGCGACTTGCCACCAATTTGAAAAAGGATATTGTATTGACACATGCAGTGCTTCTTGCGTAAGCGGGGTGGTAGAGAGAGGGATTCGAAGTGAGAAGAGAGATGCACCCCGGATCGAAGTGCAAAGAGAGATGCACCCCGGATCGAAGTGAGAAGAGAGATGCACCCCGGATCGAAGTGAGAAGAGAGATGCACCCCGGATCGAAGTGCGAAGAGAGATGCACCCCGGATCGAAGTGAGAAGAGAGATGCACCCCGGATCGAAGTGAGAAGAGAGATGCACCCCGGATCGAAGTGAGAAGAGAGATGCCCCCCGGATCGAAGTGAGAAGAGAGATGCACCCCGGATCGAAGTGAGAAGAGAGATGCACCCCGGATCGAAGTGAGAAGAGAGATGCACCCCGGATCGAAGTGAGAAGAGAGATGCACCCCGGATCGATATGGCCTCATCGCCCGACTCCGGACCAAATTCCAATCCACTGGTGTGCCATGCGCACACAGGCAGGCTCCATGATCCAGAAAGATACCTGATCATCATGTGCAAGTCATGCGTGCTTTCAAAAGTATGTACAGAAGAAGAGTCAGTCCATTTCCATGGAACCAGCGACAGACAAACAAACCGACAGAAGAACCGTGCGAAGAGGTTGGAGAAACATCGCACCATGACGATTCAAATGGCAGAGCTTCGTCCACAATTGTCCGTTGGAGGGGACACGACCCGCTCAAACATCAATCAAGTCGAGTCTGAAAAAAAGTTGACATCATTCGTCTTCGTCTGCATCCCGGGGCTCCGGGACCACCCAAGTTGGCAGCGTGTACCCGTCCACAGTGTGCATGGGTTCGTGGCCACGCAAGGGCTTTCGGAGTGGGGAGAGCTGCGGGAAGATGAGGAGATCTGGGAATACGTTGAGGAATCTGTCGAAGATGGAGCACCTCAACGATAGCCTGCAAGCATCAGCTCCTCCACAATTGTTTTTATACGCATGCACATGCAGCACATACTCACATGCACAGCTTTGGATAAGAATTGTGTTGTCAATCGGACGTACAAGCTGCATTATCTGATCGACACAATTAAGAGAACCAACGATTTATCCTAGACGGTCGCGTGGAGGAATTGAGATCCGTATCAGATCGAGACACGAAAAGATGGATCGATCGATGCATTCTTTGATAACGAAAGAGGAGTCACCTCTAGGTAAAAGAAGATGAATTCCGAATAGCACCCACTCATGCACTCTGTAAGGGGAGACGACTTCCTTAATTCGAGCTGGAGACTGACTGACCAGACGATGAAGCTGTGAAGGATTCCGACCACGAGGACGTTCGAAAATTCGAACCCGAGCAGGACGATCACCGAGACCGAATGCTCATGAACGACAATATCCTGGTCTCTCCCGCTCTCAGGCACACCCCCGTTTCCGGCCGTCCCAACAACAACAAATAGGACGCCAAGCACAATCGCGAACATCCCGCAGCCTACTGCGAGTATAAAATGCGTCGTCTGTTCGACCCGCCGCATCTTCATATAAATCCCTGCACACACCTTTCTGCTCAAAAGCTGATGGGGGGCTCCTGCTCTTAGCTCTGATGAGAAACGGTAGTACAGTGTACGTTGTTGCTCTTTTGCGGTGAGTGAGTTTGCCCTACAGAAACTTGCCCTTTTCCTCCCCCCGGGGGGAGACTTGTCCCCACCCCCACTTGCACTCGAACGCCGACCCTTGCTGTCCTCCTTTGTGTCAGGAATGTGCGTGTTCTGAGTTATCGCTCTTCCGAGACTGATCTCCTCAGGTACCTCTCCCTCTCTGTCCCTCACGGTAGGATCAGATTCTGCTGAGTTCCTGTCAGTCCGGAAAAAAGCCTCCGACGGCACCCGCGCACAGGTGTTTTCTGAACTCCATACCGATGCCACCAGACCGCGAACAACCCCTGAGACAAAAACCTGACCAAAGATGTGTGCCACGACGCCCTTGAGCAATGCGGCAGGAGCGAATGCCTGGAGGTCTTAGTATCCCGGGAGGGAGAGGCCCTCCGGGGCTGTGGTGTAGGTAGCGGGGCGTCGAGGGGTCAGCCGCTCGTCGGTCTCGTCGAGCAAGATGAACAGGTTGAGGGTGAACAGCACGTTCCAAGAGAAGAGAACTCGAAGGACGAAAAGGAGAACGTCAGAGAGAGGCGACAGTCGAACACGGTTGTCGCGAATGCAGCATGGGAAAGGCGAAGGAGGGCATGGCTTCGCATCAGACAGTTTCTGCGGATAACGTTATGTCAGAGACAATGGAAAGCGTCAACGCAAGAATTTTTCGAGTGTCTGTCTGTCTGTCTGTCTGTCTGTATGTATGTATGTAGTCGTCTCGCCCCGACATACAGGTCGGCATCCGGGAACATCTGATCAGAACAAACACAATTCAGGCCACGAGACGCCAGAAAGTCGGGCACAAGGGAAATCCGATATGAGCGCGGGGAAAAAAACTCACAAGATCCACCCATGCAGGTGCTGAAAGACAGTGAAGGAAGAAAAGAAAGAAAGAAAGCAAGCAAGAAAGAAAGAAAGAAAGAAACAAAAAAAGAAAGAAAGAAAGAAAGAAAGAAAGAATGGCAGATAGACAGAGAGACAGACAGACAGACAGACAGACAGACAGAGAGAAGGCTGACACGAAGAGTGCGCCAGGTTTCCACAGAACCCAGTGACATCTACATGCAGCAGGAAGGAATCAAGAGAAGGAGGGATACCTGCCTGGGCAAAATAGCAACAGAGCGCGTACTTGTCCGCAAAAACTGTGGTCAAGAAGTCTTTTCTCTAATATCTTAGGTTTTGCTTCAGTGGATCTTTGCTTTTCTGATCTTTGGTCTGTATGGAAAAACAACTCTTTGGACAGACAGGTGAAAGAAGGAGAGGCTCAAATTGCCCGAGCACGCAGAAAAACCAGAAATCGCTTGAGTAATTTCATCACGTAGAGCGTCCCTGTTGCATGTGTGTGTGTGTGTGTGTGTGTGTGTGTGGTGTGTGTGTGGTGTGTGTGTGGTGTGTGTGTGTGTGTGTGTGTGGTGTGTGTGTGGTGTGTGTGCGTGTGTGGTGTGTGTGTGTGTGTGTGTGTGTGTGTGTGTGTGTGTGAGCTCTGATCGACTGACTGATTGACTGACTGACTGACCGGAGCGGAACCGCTCCCTGTCGCGATAGGTCTACGGGGGTGATCACTGCCATGTGCTTGGGCTCCTTTATGTACTTCCCATACTGGCCTTCCACCTCATCTCTCTGCTCTCTGATTTTCCGTTTGAGATTCTGGATCTTCATTTGGACTCCCACCGTGCTGCTTGCCACACTGGTGCCGGTAGAATGGACATCAACCGACTGCAGGTCTTCCTCTGACGCCATTTGAGACAGAGAGGAAGCTAGTGAGGGATCAGAGGATAGTCGGATAGGGGGGGTAGACGAAAAACGGGGAAGAACCCCTGAAGGCGCAGCGGCAGTTTCTGTACGGATGGTGATGACTGCAGTCGGGGGAGGCTGAGGTCGGCTTTTGTCGAGGAGTGCGCGACGGCTTTGGCTTTTAGAAGGATTCAATTGGGAGGAAGACAGTGGAGGGGTGGCGGTCACCGGTTGCTCCTCAAAGCTTCGAGAGTCTTCTATAGTCATCTTATCTGCTGCATTGTCTCCCTCCTCCTGCTGGAAGAAGGCCTCGAGATTGTTCAAAAGGTCTATGACCTCGTCAAGATCCTCTGCAACAATGGAGTTCGTTTGAATACGCTGTTCAATGTCCTGCAGGGCCATCCTTACTTGCCGGCTGTCGTGAACTGCTTGGTCGTCTTGCTGAGACGATCGTTTTTCTGTGCGGCTGGAGACTGCACCCGGGGAGACGGCGCGCATATGGAAGGAGCGACCGACTTCAGATTTCTCCTCCTGTTCGTCTGTGTCGCTATTCGTGAAAATGGAGTCACGTCTGACTTCTTCGGAACGCAGGCGGACAATAAGTGTCCTCCGCTTCTTGTCAGGTGCAGGAGACAGATCTTCATAACTCTCTTCAATCGACCGACGTCGCCCTGCTGGTCCTGAGACTGCATAGTCTCCCTCTCCTTCCCCCATGCTCGATCGACGAAAAACCTTGAGGGCTCCTTGTGACACCTTCTCATGCCAGGGGTGAACTTCAAACTTGAATCCATATTCCGCGACAACGACATGCAGAAGGTTGTCGAGTTCCTGCCATAGGTGCTTCTTTTTATTCTCACAATTTTGTAGGTACCCTTGTGTTTCTGCTAGTGTCATTTTCTTCTGCAACTCTCTTGCCTGCCTGAGGCGGGGCAGGTCAAGTAAGAGCAGGCTGCGCTCCCTCAGGGCAATGCGGCGAGCACACTGACGAAAAGGAGCAGGGCACAGGTGGCCACACAAACTGTACCACTTTCTCCTCCCCTTCTGCTTCGTCCTCTCCAGTTGCTGTTTCTGGGCCGCCTGCCAGGCAAGCACTCTTTTGGGGTTGAAGAATTTCCGGAGCCTCCACTTGTGGACCCCCTCTGCGAGCCATGAGGGGCTGCTGCCTTCCATGCTGAAACTCCCGCCCTTCCCTCCTGTGAGGGCGGCTTTGGCTGGAGACGGATCGGACTCAGAGGCCTGTGTGAGAACTGAGGACCTAACATGGTGACTTGAACTTGAATTTCTGGATTGTGAGACCGCGGATGATCTCACTCGATAATTCGCATTCCTTTTGTCGACAGCAACTTCGGCACTCCGCTTTCGGGCGCCCGGAAGGTCTTTTTGCTCTTCTAACCACGCCCTGCACGCATCGACCAACCATGGACAAGACTGAGAAACACTCCCCCGAAACCAGGCAACATCTCAGGACACTTCTTATCGTCCGGCTCTCACCCCATTCTCAGCAAGTGCAGCACCTCAGAGACATGCAGGGAAATTATAATTGGAGGACAGAAACCTGTAGAGAGAGACACAGAGGCGGGAAAAGAGAGAGCGAAGCAAAAACGACGGAGAGAGAGAAAGACTGGAAGGCAAACAGACAGCTGGGCCGGTCAACTGAAGGAGTCGCAGCGGCTGTGCATGCTCATGACAGTCTGACACGAAGGCAGACGTCTAGGTGTTCATGCGTGCCTTTAGAGAAATGCATACGACAAATTTCCTTCAAACTGACGCCAAGATGCCTCCTGAGAAGGTGATGATGAAGCAGAGGCTAGTGATGCCAATCCAGAGGAGAGAGGATATGCCCAGCACTTCCTCTTTTGTCTCGACCTTGTGCACCGAGGGGGTTAGCGATTCCGGCTGGTTGGCCTCTGGTGCGATGTACTGCAACAGAGAAGAAGAAGAAGAAGAAGAAGAAGAAGAAGCGGAAGGAAACAGTCATTATTCCGCACCTTTCATACACGTCCCACCAGTGTCTATCAATGCGCTCGTTCATTCCCCCAGAGCACCATCCGGAAGTTGATGAGCGGTCAATGAATACACATGCCAATTTGAGAGAAGTCGGCCTTTACGGTCAAACATCGGGCTGAGCTGTTCGACTGCCCTCGATATTCAGCGTACCTCCCGTGCAGAGTAGGAAGAAAGCTAGGCATTTGACATACAAACACACATGCATGCATTTGAAGATCAACACCGATCGAAGCGGATGACGGAGAACACTGCACTCACTCGCACCTGCAGAGCGAGGACCAATGTCGTTTCGAGACTCCGCAGTTTGCACGTGCAGAACGCGTCCGGCGGATTCGATGATGAGAGATCTGGTCCTACACAGCCTGCAGAAACAAGAAAACAGGAAGAACAGTGTTCGTGCGTTGAAAAAGCACCATGTGCGTACGCGTTGAAGCTTTGAGTTATTCCCATCTTTGCACCAGAAACCCGACCGGTGATGGGAGGATACACCAACTTCTGTATTGATTGAGCCCTGCCAGCTTCTTGTCATTTTGTTTTCAAAGGAGACACAGAAAAGGAACATCCATCCCTCTTTCCTCCCCTCTTCCTGTCAGAATGTTCGAAATTCGATTAATTTCCACTGGCCTACCCGCAGTGGTCCACAGCTCGTTTTGAACATCCAGCTGTGCGCAGACCTGAATCCACTCGCCCCCTTCCTTCCCGATCTCAGCACGATGCTCTGACTCTAGTTCCTTGATTCTGAAGAGCTGGCGCGAGAAAAGAGGCCAGGGCAAGATCAGTCGTGCAACGTTGGAACCTGTGACCTCTACATTGGCCGTATCCTCGAGCCTCCGCCCACTGGCGCTGATGTTCCCGTCAGTACTGGGCATGTTTTCGTCAACGTCGTTCTCTTCCTCCTTGCTGCTCTTTTCCAGTCTTCTTCGAGATGTCCGGCCACCCACAGATCGCGAGGACAAAGAGGACAGAGGAAGTCTGCTGGCCCCTATCACCTCTCCACCCTGTCTCGCGACTGCAAAGAGAAACAAATACAAAAAGTGAACAAAATCCGGGTGTGCCTTCAAGAGAGAGCATGTTGGCGCATCGGTGATTATCAGGAGATAAACACGAAGGAACAAGACTCTATCCCCTTGAAGTGCAACGAGATGAAAGGGCGGACGGTAGCGGCTGGATGGTTGGAGAGAAAGAGGCGGGACACGGGTGAGTCCTGTCGGCTGATGCTGAAAAGATGAGACAGAAGAGAAGTTAGAATTGATGTAAAGAACAGGAAAATAGGGGAATGAAGGAACTCAATGGAGACTGCATGATCGAATGAATGCCTCGGAGGTCCATCCACCCACTTACCTACCTACCTATCCGGACGCATCTGGAGAGTCCGTTCATCACAAAGCCGCCCTCTCTTGTCCGGTCTGGAATATCAATGGGAGTCTGATCTGTCTCCACCAGGAGGATAGACTTGATTCCCTTGCCCGAAGAACTGGCGGCATCTGGACCTAGAGCACCGACTGTTGAACCCCAGCCTGTGACTGAGGGCGTTCCTGCAAGCATAAAATGTTTCAGAGGAACGAAACGGCCTTCCTTTTGTTTGATTCGTCGCTGTGATTTGATGGGAAGAGCACACTGATGCCCGTTGCTGGAGGCAAGGGGGACTGCCTTGGGCCGCTAGGAATGCCAACCACCCAACATAAAAGCTTCAGCCAGACAGAAAGAAATCGAACCCACGGAATTCCCCTCGTCAAATGCATTAGCGTGAAGCAAGCAGAAAGAAATGGAGGCAGGCAAGCTGACCGACCGGTCTCCCTAGTCCCGTCGTCGAGTGTGAGGGCGACTGAGGAGGTGGGCGACGTGGCAGAAAGCACATTTGCAGTCTCGGGTGAGTTGGCGACTGTCAGTGTGAGGCTGTCCGTTGACATCGTTGCAGTTCCGGACCCTCCGAGGACGTTAGACAGGCTGTCACCTGTATCACACACACACACACACACACACACACATACACACACACACACACACACACACACACCCACACACACACCATGTCATTGACCATTCCGACCAACGGATTTGATCATTCAAGTCGCATGCACCGTGAAGAACAGAGGATGCATCTTCGTACAAAGGTATGGCGTATTTCAGGGTGGATTTCAGGTACGCATGCAAAAGCAGACGCACAGACGCAAAGACTGTGACTCTCTCTCTCTCTCTCTCTCTCTCACACACACACACACACACACACACAGAGAGAGAGAGAGAGAGAGAGAGAGAGACCCTGCATTGCTGAAGCAAGCCTGCTCCACACACAAGGACCATTCAAAAGTTGGTCTGTTACCCATGCTCCCTTCTTTTCTTTGAAGTTGAACACAGGACTATTCAAAGGTTGGTCTGTTACCCATGCTCCCTTGTTTTCTTTGAAGTTGACCCGCTTCATACAAATGACAGCCGAATAAGTAAAGACAAAACACTCCACGTGAATGAGAGGCCCGCGGGGCCCTCCCGGAGAGGAGAGATCGACCGAAGCCTTCCGTGAGTCCGTGGGGGTGAAAGTCTTTCTGAGAATTCTGTGTTTTCGTGTAGATATGCTAAATTCTCTCTTTGGATGGCTACTTGGGAAAGAGGTGCTTCTTACAGAAGTGTGCGTACATCAATGAAGTGTGCGTGCATTAATTTGGATAGGGAAGCTTGAAAGATTGACTGACTGATGGAGTTCAGAGTGTCCGACACGCTGTCTAGATTCTCTCCTGAGCTCTGCAACCAAAAAGACGAAGGGACGAGGGGATGGATGCAGATCGAGGGGGTGGCAGGAAGGAAAAAGGGGGGTAGAGCAACTGTTAGTTGCAGAAAAAAGGCTCGACAGCAGAGACATTCCGAGCTCTCTGTACTTGGTGGAGTTGATGGGACAGGAGTCAAGAGGACAAAAGAATCAACAGAGACAAAAAGGAAACATTGAGCTTGAGCGGACGGTGTGGACAAAAGGAAGTAGTCAGGACAGAAGTAAGGAGGAAATTCAAAATGAAGGATCGAATGAGAGACGTCTCTAAGCCATTCAAGCAATCGACAGACCACTGTTCTCTCTGCAAGAACTTGGGCTATCATGCACTAGCACTGGATCTGTCTTAGGGGTTCTCACCAACATTTGCACCGATGAATGAATGTCATTGAATGAATCAATGAATGAATGAATGAATGAAGATCATTTTCTTTCTTTCGTACGTGAGTGCACCGACCGACCAGGAGGTCCTCGACGGCCTCCGCAGATGTGGTCGCCGCCGTCTCTGCAATGGACTGCTGTTCGGATGCGGGTGCGAGGGCGATACACGCATCTAGCTTGGACGATAGAGAGGTCCGAGCCGCTGCAGCCTGTAAAGGGAGGTGTGGTAGAGGTACACGGCCGAAGTGAAATGAAAGCACAAAGCAGCGAAAGGAAAAAGAAAACAGACAGAGACACGGACACACAGAAAAACATGCAGAAGCAACGCAGAAAATCAAAAACAAAGGAAACACCTGCAGACGGACTTCCTGGTCAGACACACAGTCGGTACCGTGCAAGTTGTTAACCACGCACGCAAGATGGAACGAAAGCCGTTTGAAAGCACATATCGGTATTCCGGCAAGCCGTAGAAAAGCGAGCAGGTAGCTTTCCACTCACAAATGTCGATGCGCCTGTCGTTCCTGCGTTGTCAGTCTCCCACTGATTGATGGCAGTCAGTTCTGTGTCGTGGTTTGTCTGGATTTCCGTAGCACTTGAGCTGCCGTCCGAGTTGCAGACCTCTCCAACCTGCGCTTGATGTGAAGACATCCAGGGACTCAAGCCGTCAACTTCTAGTACGACAAAGGAGCGAGGGAGGGAGAGTTCTGTCACGTGCAGATGCTCTGAGCCAACGCGGAGCAGCCTGTATGTATGTATGTATGTCTGTAAAACTCATCCTTTGGCTGCATGACTGGCTAGGGAATTTCGAAGACAAAGTGATACAGAGGAAGAGGAAGTCATTCATTGTACCGAAAACTTTGAGAGGAACAATGTGAGGAGTGTGCTGATCTTTTTTCCTCTGAATCCACGTGCCTTCTGACACACAACTCCTGAACCCTGACAGTGCAGAAACGTCGACACTTCTTTCGTCTTCGACACACACATCGCATTTTCGGCTTCTTACCGTCGGGCCTTCTTGGACTGCACGCAGAGAGAGAGAGAGAGAGAGAGAGAGAGAGAGTTGAACGAATCAATGCACAGCGTGGGAAAAGACAAAGAATCGTGACGACCGGAGAAATGAAAACGAGAGGGGCTGTGTCGAATGAAGGCACGGGAGAGGCAAGATGGCAAAGGAGCCGCACAAACAATTCCGTGCAGAGAAAAACTCGTTTGAAAAGGACGCCCCGAAACCGAATCAAGTGTTTACCACCAAGAGGATTTTACTGCAAGCTTAAGCTGCGTGTGCATTTTTGGCTGCACACGTGTTCGCACATTCGTATCCATCTGCTGTTGTCTGGACCTGCAAAATAGACCAACCAACCCGTACACTCTGAGACTCCGTCACCAGAAAACCCGCTGGCGCAAACACAAGTGAAGGAGCCAGCCTCATCAGTGCAAGTCGCAGTGCTGTGGCAGTTGTGGACATTCGTCGCGCACTCGTCGATGTCTGCATTCATTCATTCATTCATGCACACACGCGCTTTGTCAAGACAAACAGAGGGGGACTTTGCGGAGATCACACTCACCAAATCAGACTGTAAGCTTTTCTTGAGCCAGTGGCTTCCTTTCTTTCTTTCGTCCTTGCTTTGAAGTCTGGGGGCCATTTCAATGTGCTTCCGAGCGACGCGTACGGACGTGACTGACGTCCGACTCTCAGTCAACAAGGACTCACTATCGCATGTTGTGTCCGACCCAGATGCGTCGTCCCCCGCGGAATTGTCGGTGCCAGAAGAGCAGGCGACACACGCGTTTGACACCACTCTCTCGTTGGCAGAGCAGATTGTTGCTGCACGAACGGAAGTCACATTTGGCGTCTATGATCAGAACAAGAACGAAATGCGAAAAGGCCAAACACGACATGGTAGTTCAGAACGTTTGGTCCCTAGCTGTTCTGCACCTCACTAGGACTTTCATAGAAACATGCAGATCCGCAAACTAGAAGAAACCCTTCGTGTCGGGAAACGCCTTTTCCGGCATAATAGAAAACATGAAACAAGGCCCCCTAATTCTGATTTCTCGGAGCGATCAGTCGGCACAGGGAAAAATGAGCTTCGATCACTGTGGCCAACTCATAAAAAGATTTAGAGAGCCCACGCAGAAAAGAAGTAATCACAAAATACTATGAGAAAGCGCGCGCACCCACACACACACACACACACACACACACACACATACACACACACACACACACACA
>JAHBMJ010003304.1:0-11375 GCA_018398765.1 Chromera velia | reverse complement strand
GAACAGTATCCAGGCGAATTTTGGGTTGCAGTCTAACCTGATTCGACGCAGCTGTTGTTGCTCTACGCCTGCCCGGAAGAGGCCGAGTAGTCAAACAAAACTCAAAGTCCGTTCCATCAGTGTCTCCTCCTCCCCTTGCCCCTGCTGGATGTTCAAAAGACTGCACAAGAACAGAATACTTTTCCTTGTCTTCTGTCTGAGCTACAGTGGGAAGCCCTATGCTCTCTGGGAGGTGGGTGACTGGATTTATTTTCTTAGCATCTACGATATCAACCACCCGGTGAAGACACCAGTAGTCCTCTTGCCCATCGGCCTCCCACCGACAAGCAACAAGCCCCCCGAGCCGCACTGTATACTCTCCGGGTTGTGCCAGGGCACGGCTGTGGGCTCGCTTTATGTATCTAATGATTTGATCGGCAGAGAGCATCTCTCCGCAAAGAAAGGTCACAGCTACAGAGGGTCGCAAGAAACCAATGCGGGGGTCTCGGTGCTCCCACTGCATAAATCCTTTCCCTTTCTCAGGTGCCGTTATCTCCTAGGTTGTCTCTTCCCCCTCTTTCAGAGAAAAGAGCAACGACTCTTCCCCTATCCTCACCTTAGCCTCATCATTCTTCAAAATCTGCTCGTTGGCCCTGGCCTCTACTTCTTGCGTATGGACTTCGGCTGCAACCGCTGCACTATCAACCTCATTCTGTGTCCCTCCCACAACTGGGTGAGCCTCCTCCATCCCCGTCAGAGACTCTCCCTTCCCTCACTCTCCTCTTCTTCTTTTTCTTCCTCCTCCAACTCTTTCTCATAGTTCAACAGATCAAGCCACTTCTCGACACAAATCTCCTTCCGCTTCTCAAATGATGCAATTTTGTCCTTTTTCAATGCCTGTGCAATCTTGACCTTCTCTGCGTTGGCAAAAGCACGTCTCACACCCTCTCTGGAAACACACACACACACACACACACACACACACACACATACACACACACACACACACACACACACACACACACACACACACACACACACACACACACACACACACACATACACACACACACACACACACACACACACACATAGACATTGTTAAAAAATGTTAACGAGAAGAGAGCAAGTATGGAAAAGAAACTGTGTCGCATCGCATAGAAGTGACACGTTGGCACACCACAAGGCTATTGGCATCTCTTATAATGAACGCGTTCTTTGGATCCTTCTTCTTGAGCTTCTTGATCTTGATGTTGTACATCTTCATCAGTAGAGGCTCGAAGACCGAGTAGGTCAAACGAAACACCTTCTCCTGCAGAGAGAAAACAATGGAAAAGAAGTAGAAATACATTCAGATAGCTCATGCAAGAAACAGGAAACATAAAAAATTCTATTGTGGCCGCCCTCCCCTTCTGTCTTGCTTCTTTTTTAAACCAACCTTGAGGTCAATCGTTCTAGACGTGAAGCCAGAGTCGCTGCAAGCTGCAAGCTTCAATAGAACTGCAGTGAATTGCCCCCCTTCTTCAGCAAAAAACGCGTCCTGCACTTCAACATCCGTCATTCTGCGCATGGCAGAGACGTTTTAACGATCATTCAGATGCAAATCCGACTGAGTCAGAACGCAAAGAAGCCGTTCTCTGGACGGGTGACAAAAGGCCATCAGCTGAGCATGCTGAGCCTAACCAGTGCCTACACGGACTTTACGTACCTTTGAAAAAAGGTTGTTTCGATCGATCAGAGCAAGATGCAGAGGGTCAGATATTTGTGCGATGAAGGCCTTATCCCCTGTCTTTCTGTATTGAAGAACAAAAAAGGGCTTGTCAAAAAAAGGGTCTCTTTTATCAAGGGGGACCGTCTTATGGTCACGAAGAGCTGCAGAAACCATACGTGAATCTCCATCAGCACCATAGCCAAGGACTCATATCCCCTGCTTCATCAACTCGGTCCGAAGACGTCCCTGCCAGCGCTGGACATGCATGGCTCTGAAGTCATTCTTCGTGCACATATTGGCAATGACAATTGGGGCCTTGTCACCTCGAAAAGATCCTACCATCAGGAGGTAAAGGTACCCACCAACCCCTTTGATCTCCCCGCGGTCCCTCCATGTCTTCTCTAACTCCTCCCAAGAACCAATGTGAGGGACAAAGACATCAAATGGATCGTCTTTATTTATCCAGCCATACGTAGTACCAGTCACATCGTGGGCCTCGAGGACCTTCTGTTGTCTAGTGCCATCTTCACATGCCCAGAGAAGAATGCCGTCTCCGAAGTAAACTTTCGCAAACTGCATTCCTTCATCCGTCATACTTGGGGAGACCACATACACTGTTCGGCCCCAAAGCTTGACTGTGCATGCTCACGGCTGGCAGGGTCCCAAGGTTCAACTCTAGCTGCTCATATACCCTTGCTCTACCCCAATGAAGAATATGAACGCAGAAATCTTTCACCGCTTTGCAATGTCTGATTCCATGCTGGCTGGTTACCCCCCCTACCTTGTCAATGTTTTTTGCTGTATTCTTGAGAAAAGAGGAGAAAAAATTAGAGTTTTTGACTGGTCCCCTGTCCCTCATAACACAGGCAGCAGCAGTAAGAAGGGAAGGCAGATCAGACACATCAACCGTCCGTTCTTGGAGGGCTTGGTATGTCTTCAAGAGGCGATCTTTGCGCTTCTGCACTCTCTTTACCTGCTTCTCCTTCGATACAAGCTTTTCCTCGAGGTGCTGCTTGTCGACCTGAAGTCCTTTCACCATGAAAATGAGTTCTTCTTTCGAGAGTGCACGAAGCGGATCGCCAGCATCTGTCTCAAAAAGAGCCAAACCTGAGGAGGCCGCTGCATCACCAGCTGCATCAGCTGGAGCTGCGGCCGGCGCCACAGGATGGTTACCCTTCTCCAATGCTTGTTTCTTCAGCTGCACATCGATTCGACCCAACCACAGCCTCTTTGGCCCAGGAGCTACCTGATTCAGCGAGAAGACAAGAGCAAAACTGGCATACAGCAACACCAACAAAGTACAGAGCGCCATGTTGTCAACTCAGTACAACAACGTATTGTCTACAAATACAAATGCATCTCCACAACTGTGAACAACGTATTCTCGTTTTACAAAGGAACGGAGCCGTTTTGGGTTCTCTATATGTGAACCGGTGTGGAACTGAAGGCTAGACTGAAAGGCTCCATTGCCAGCAAACTTCTTCGACTGCAATTAAGGAGCCTCGGAATGATCAGACTGATCGAAAGCTGAATTCTGTGCAGCCAGCGTGAGCGGCCTGTGAAAGAGTATATATTACTAATTGCTCATGAAGCCATTATAAGCCAGTGCTTTCCAGGGCTAACTCCACGATTAGGACCATCACGTCGACCCGTCTCTGACATAGTCTGCTCTCAAATTACCTCCCAGTGCTACCTCTCTTCTCTCTCATTATCTTCCTCCGTCTTAAAGCGACTGCATGGTGACACAGAGGAGCATCTAGGAGGAGCGGTACATAGCATGACGGTCACCATGTCGGAGGCTACGGCCAAGCTTTCTGTGGAAGAACTTGCAGAACTCTTCAACAAAAACAATTATTTCAAAGGTATCCCTGCTGAGGATGCTTTCATTTACACAAAACAACTCTATGATGCTGGCTTTGAAACCAAAGACATATTTCAGAAGTTATACAAAGAGGGCGCGTTGAGCTTCTTTGATACGATCTACGCTGCTTTCGATGTCAAATGGAAAGCAGTTCACCTGGTGTCCTTCCGGGCACATATGACTGCAGTCCAAACGGAGAAGAAGATGGAGCAGGGCTCCAAAAAATGTAAAGCTGAGGTCTCGGCACAGCAGAAGCAGGTGCAGAAAGTGAGAGGAGATCTCAAGTCTGCATCCGTGCAAGAGCACATGAAAGACATGAACACTTGGAAAGTGAAATAGATAGAACACGATGACGATAACAACAAGAAGTGGAATAACTGGTCCGTCTCTGACAATCTGGTGCTTTCAAACATCACGTACAATGCCCAGAAGAATGTTTGGACAGCTAATGCTGGGTGCTCTCTACATCCGTATGGAGTTGTCGTGAATGAACATATGACCCTGAAAGAAAAAAAAAAACTTGACAAAATGAAAAACAAGTTCACCAGGAAGGTCACCTGGCGGGGGGGGGGGAATGGAGCGCTTGCAATTAACACGTTTGAAAACGATCACCTCCTTTGGTGTTATAGGGGGGCAGCAACTGAGGCAGAAGAGCAATGATCTGCACGTGCTATGGGTGAAAAAGAAACGGGGGAGGAGGGAGACATCATCCGTGACAGTTCCAATGAGGAAGAGCAGAGCAGGGGCGAGGAAGCGGGGGACGAGGAGGAGGAGGAGGAGGAGGAGGAGGAAGACGGAGAGGAGAAGGAGGAGGAAAATGAGGAGTAGTTTCTTGTTTTTTCCTTTAGGGGAACCAAGACGTGGCCCTTCTTAGTTTGGGTGGATTAGGTCTTGCAGGGGGAGGGGGTAGAGAAGGAAGCGGTTCTAAACTGAGTCAGCAAGACCGAGTAAGAGAGTTAGGCGCGTCATACACACTGACTGGCAGTTCATACACGTTGTAGTGCCGTACAGTGCAGTGAGCAAAAAATAAAAAGTGTCACACAGAGACCTAAGATGTCAAAAAATTATTGATGGCCTTTTATAAAACATGCCGTAATCTCGTAATCCGTAATCAGTTGTAAGAGACATACTATAAAAGGGGGGGTATATGATTAGTTTCGCCCGTAATAACGTTTAATTTCACTAGATTTAAGCTTTTTAAGAAGAACTACGTTCCTTTAGCCTGAAATGTTTGAATAATTTATGTTTTTTATTATGTGTTTTATATAATTTTACCTATGGAATCTTAATTGTAATTAAAACAGTCAAATACCCTAGTTCTTTTGGCCACACATGTAGAAGCGGGTGATGCACTACGTCGCTCACTACGATGTGTGTCAAAGGAACAAACCGTCGAACGAAAAGCCTGCAGGCCTTCTTCAACCACTCTCTGTGCCAGAGTCTCCCTTTTACAATCTCTCAATGGATTTCATTACTAGTCTTCCGCCTGTTCAGTTCAAAAGAGAGGTAGTTGACTCGATCATGGATGTGGTGTGCAGGTTGAGCAAGTGGGCGATCTTTGTTCCCACCAGAGAAACAGCCGGAGCCCGAGAGACAGCACAGAAGTTTTTCGACGAAGTGGTGTGTGAGCATGGCATACCACAATCAATTGTCTCTGATCGCGACTCCACGTTTGTCTCAAACTTCTGGCAAACACTGTTCCACCTGTGCAGAACCAAGCTCAAGATGTCAACTGCTTAGCACCCTCAGACAGACGGACAGACGGAGATCAAGAATTGGACGCTTGAGCAGATGCTTCGGTGCTTCGTCGCAGACCATCAAGAAGACTGGCCCCAGCACTTGAAGATGCTTGCCTTTGTAGTCTGCACGAGCGTCCACAAGTCAACTGGATTCACTCCCTTCCATGTCGTTGAACGAAGAGATCCACTCACTCTCCCCAGTTTTCTCTGCCCCCACCCATCCTCACCTGAAGCTTCACAAAACTTTGGTGGACATCGTTCAGGAGGTGAAAGACCGATTGGAGAGAGCGAAGGAGAGAGCAGCACATTACTACAACCAGAAAAGAAGAGAAGAAGAATTCAAACCTGGGAATTGGGTTATGGTCCATAGGAACTTCTTTGCCGGAGCAAAGACACCGGAGGAAGATCGAAAGAAACTTGCATATCTGTGGTACAGACCATTTAAAGTAGACCGACGGGTCGGAAAGGTCGCATACGAACTGGTGTTTCCTGAGGGAGTCAGAAGACATCTAGTTCTCCACGTGGTTTGGTTGAAGAGATATTTGTTGCAAGAAGGACAGTCTAAAAAGAATATTGCTGCCGGTACGCCTTCCATACTTGACTCAAAAAGAGCATGAAGTAGAGACAGTCCTCGACAAGAGGAAGATCGGTCGTAGTGTGGAGTATTTGGTACACTGGAAAGGGGATTCAGAAGAGAATGCCACCTGGGAGCCATCAGAGAATCTTTTGAATGCTCATTCGAAAATCAGAGAGTTCTTGGCGCAGCCTGGAAGGCCTCTTGGAGGAAGAGGGGGAAAGAAGTGAGGAGACTAGGAATCAAAGGGAATGAATGCATATGAGTAAATGTTTGTGCATAACTTTCTCTCACTCTCGTTCTATTCCTGAGGGGTCGCGAGAAGGACGGGGGAAGTGAGAATGAATGGATGAATGAATGATGCAGTTTTCTTCTCTCTGTCTTGTGATGACGTCTTCTCTCTCTGTCATCGTCTCTGCATCTTTCTCTGTGTCTTTCCCTATTTCTTCTCTCTTTTTTGTATGTTTTTTATTGCTTTTCTCTTTCCTATGTTCAGGTTTCCTTCTCAATGCCTTTCGCGCGCGCATGCATGTATTCTGTTCTCTTCTTCCGTCTATTTATTTTTTTTGCACCGTTTAATGCACGGAGTCATTTATTTGGTAACTGAATGTGAAGCATCCACTTTGAATGGGTGTTCTTCCATGATCAGCTGCATGAAGAGGTCCATACAAGCCGATGCCTGTTCATGTTGTTGGCCGTGATATGCCAACATGTCGAGGGATGTTTATGTGATGGGTCGTTTGCGGGTCGATTGAGATTGATTGATTCACTGCAGTCTCGTGTGTCTGGCCGTCAGTAAACAAATGTTTTGTCCAGCTGCATTTGATAAAAGTGTATCCGTTCAGGTTTGACTATGTGTGAGGACACACGTCTGAGAGGGGCGGGCATGTTGTAGTACTGATGCCTGGTGCCACCAACGTGTCATCGCCTGGTTGTCATCGCCTGATTATCGCGCCGCCGCGTGTTTGATGCACGCGCTTAGTCTGCCGGCCTGCCTCAGTCTGCATGCTTTTGCTGCATGCGTCTTTTTACAGACTGACACCGATGTTGTGATGTATTATGGTTTATGGAGAAACAACAATGTCTAGAAAAAGAACCGAACGATCAGTTCTTTTGTACGTCCTATGAATGGCTCTAGAAATCCTCCCTAGTTATTCCTTAGCAATCTTACAAAGGGGCAGGGTGCCGCCACCCCCTCTGGCCCCGTGGCAGCGCCTCCCGGACCCACGATTAGCCCATGTCTGGACCTGGCGGCGGGGGGGTTTGACCCCCCTTGCCCAAGGTTCAGAAGTGCGGACTTCTGAACCTCGGGGGGGGGGGNGGGGGGGGGGGGGGTGTCCGACCCAACTCGAGGTCCCTGACCCAAAACAGTCTTAGAACACCTTCTTTATTTTCACCTATTCAGTTTTCACCTGTTTTCTGTGTCTGTCACTCATTTTGTTTCCACCTTTGGCCAGCGAAGCGCTTCCAACGAACCTTCTAGGAGAGGAATGAGAAAAAGAAAAGGGAGGAGAAAAAAAAGCAGAAAGACAAAGAGAAGGAGAAGAAGAAGTAGAAAAAGAAGAGAAAGAACCGACTCCCCCAATCTTTTGCTTTCTGTGTTCGTCGTTTGTTCCCACCTCACATTTGTCTTCTGAGGAAGGGGAAGTGGAGAGAGAGGGAGAGGGGCAAAACATTTGCGTAGGAGATGCCTCAGTGGGTGGCGAAGATTCCTCCTTTACGGACTCGGAGCAGAACAATTTGTACAGTACTTTCACTTGAGATGGAACCGAACAAAGCGGTGTGAGACGGACAGATGTTGGACACTTAAGAGTGCGAAGAAGGCTAGAGGCAGGCTGACAGCCAAAGATAGCGGGTGGAACTATTGGCGGAGGGCGGGAAAGGAAGTGATGCAACGGATGTTCAGAATGTCAAGCTTCATGATTGAATGTAACAGATGGGACAGGAGGAGTACAGCGATTTATGGTCAAAACAGAAAAACTTGGGGCGAAAGAAATAGGGAAAAAGATCGGAGGGACTGGAGGAGGTTTAGGTAGAGGAGGTGGCGTTGGAGGAGAATGAGGAGGAAGATCTTGAGAGGAGGGAGTCACAGGAAGGGAAGAGATAAGAGGGGGGCAGGGAGGCATAACCAGGGAGAGCTGCATGCATGGAAGAGAATAGATGCACATAGAGGAGAAAAACAAATTCGACGGCCTTGGCGAAAGGGGGCCTTGAGCCTCCAAGGAGTTAGGGGCGGAATGGATGGGAAGAAAGGAAACAGAGGTCGTCGGGTTTTCATACTGTACACCGTCCGTTTGTTCAATCTTCGTCTCTCCCTCACTCTTTACATCTTTCACTTCAGAGGGGGAAGAAGAAGGGGGAAAAGAAGAAGAAGGAGAAGAAGTGACATCACCTTTGTACATAGATGAAAAAGATGGAGAAGGCTTAGCTATAACAGAGGGACTTATTTGGGAAGGTTGACTGAGAACAAACTGAGAGAAGGGGGAGGGGGGGCGAGAAGAGACCTCTGTAGGTGAAATATCCTTTACTTGCATGGCTATAATTGCACGACTTCTTTCCTTTCTTTAAAGTTTCCTTTGTGCCTTCATGAACCTTCTTTTTGCTGCAGCTTTCTTTCTAGACAGCTTTTCTTTACTTAAAGCTAACCCATCCCAGTATGCCAGCAAGAAACCCAGGAGAGGAATAGAGGAGCACAAGGGGCGGATGGAATGAGGACAGATTTCTAACCTATCCCAGGTTGGCAGAGTGCCTGCCGGTGGGGGGTAAAAGCTCAGGGGGAGGGCAGCGGGAGGAGGAGACGGTAGGGAGGAGGAAGGAACAGGAGAGGAAAAAAGGAGTTCTTCATTCTCTGAGGCAAGCACTTCGAATGCATTTCTTCCTTTCTTCACTCCCGGCCTCCCCTCCAAAAGGTTTCTTTCCTTCCCCATACTTCTCTTTCCTCTGCTGACCAACCAAGGCTTCTCATCCTCCCAAAAAAGCCCATCCCAGCAGGAGGGAAAACCGAGGCCAAGTAGAGGAAAAGAGGAGCAAAGAGGAGAAAAAGGTATCATTTCGTCAGTTCCATCGTATATGAGCTCGCATTTATTTATGCAGTTCGGCTGGCTCACTGACTGTCTTCCTTTCTCTTCGAACCTGTCCGAGTGAGAAATAAGTGGTTGGCAATTTGAGGGGATGCAAAAGGGAGGTAAGGGCATTAAAGGAGCACAGTGGACACGAGAGAAGAAGGGGAGAGAGCAAGAGAGTGGTAGCAGGGGGAAGTTAGAAACAGACTGGGCCTGCGCCTCCCATTCTACTTAAGGGGGACGGTTCATATTGTTGGGAGGCTGCTGGCCACTCAAGTTTTGATTATATGTCTTCAGTTCCTCTTCTCTGCCTCCATAAGAAAAAGTAAACAACAAGGGCCTCTCCGGTAAGGGCCTTCCAAGACTTCCCACGGTATAGACTGACGAAATCGGAGGGGAGAAAACGGACGGGCGGATGGGAGATGGAGACGAAGGCGGGAGGCCCCCGGGTGGGACCTTTTATTCCGGCAGAGGTCCCGAAAACTGCCGTGATGCACGGTCGAATCTGCAGGAGAGGGGTACCCTGCTCTCCCCCCCTCCCTCTGCCACGTCGGCTACTGGGAGGGACCGGCCCTCCCTTCCCCTTCCCCTTCTTCTGAGCTTCCCGCTGGTCTATCGACTCCATTGAACTCAGCCACCCTACTCTCCCACCCCCCTTCATCAGTTTGTGCTGGGTTCACCGGGGACTGAACGTCTGCCATAGTATCCCCATTTTCCCCTCCCTAGATCGGTTCCCCTTGCTAGGAAGGCGCTATGTTCAGAACTCTAAAAGGGCCTCCCCACCCATCAGTACGCTGCTGCTGCTGGAGGCCAAACAGGAGTCCCTGCCTCACTCCGCCTCCCTCACCCCTTTGCATTCGCTATCTATGTCTGTGGGTCTACTCTGCAGTGCCGGGGTCACCGTTCGTCTCGTCGTGTGTTTTATGCAGGCGCACCCCCAGGTCGACCTGTCTCGGTGCCTCGGGCTTGACCATATCCCCCGCCCCAAGGTCTGGGGCCCTAGACCCCTCGATTCTCCCCAATCTCCAGTTAGCCAAGAACTGCTGGAGTCGCTCGGTCAGTCCTGCTGCTCTGGTACTAGTGGAGCCGGTAACCTTTCGAAAGTCCTGCACAACAACATGGTACCGGTCTTTCAAATTCTGCTGTGCTTCGGTTGCAAACCCTCCCTCCACCGTTCGGGTCGCTCTATCAACCTTTCCAAAGAAACGGAAGAGGGGGGAGGCACCTGGGTGTATTACGATTTTTCAGTTCAGAATCTTAGTATCTGTAGGGAGGGAGAGGGGGAGAGGTCTCCCCTCTTCAATCCCTAGTCTATTGCGGGCCTCGTCGTATGCTGACAGCAGGGCGGCTGCATCGTCCAGAGTGAGTTTGAGTTCACCGGTATGTGAGGGCTCCCCCCGCATGTCCGTGGTGCTTCTGTAGAAAAAAGACTTGATCCTCCAGCTCATGCCCCATAACCTATCTATGTCCGGCTCTCCAGACGATATACCTCCAAGCATTGAGAGGCAGCGACGGAGGGAGGAATAGGGGTACAGCTCCTGTGGGAATTTCCTCTACCGCTTCCACTCGCCCTCTAGAAGGGCACCAAGAAACTCTGCTGCTTTGAGGTTGTCCCTTGTTAAACACAGGCTAAAGGGGAGATGTCTTACCACCACCGTGCCCTTCTTAGCATGGTTGAGTGATTTTTCCTTTTCAACCTACTTCAGGAGTGCAAGCACCCTCTCTTCCTCAACGATCATTTCTACCTGGTCGAGCCTGACCTCAACCCTCTGCTCAGCTTGCCCTATCAGAGTCATAGCCTCGTCTCTAGAAATAGCACTGAGATGGAGACCTTTGAGTGCGGTGGTGATCTCTATGAATTTTGGGATGAGGATGTTGGAGATGGCTGTTGCTATAGCCGTTGCAGCACGGTTAATGACGTCGTCATTTTCTCCGCTGCCTCTTCTTCCTGCTTCATTCGAGTCTCTACTCTCGTCCGACATCGGGAATGAGACTAGTCAGGGCACGACAGATGCAAAAACAGGTTTATGCTGGCTGGAGACTGCCTAAGAAACGAGGGATACGTTTTTCAAGTCGAACTCCCGTCACAAAACGAGTAAGAAATTCGAAAAAGGACCAATCTGGTCAGTGCTCGCGACTTTAACAGTTTGAAGAGGAAAGAGATCATCATCAGCGGCAGGGGTTTGAAGCAATAATGAGGTGCTTGAGAGAGGTGGAGAATTGAGAGCATACGTTTGATCTAGAATAATCGATCGATCAAACATCCTATGCATGAATGCATGGATGAATGGACCACCCAAGCCCAACAGAGGCTAGGGGTTAAGTCTTCTATCATCATCATCATCATATTATTATTATTGATCAGTCTATGGGCCATCATGCAATGCATGAGTCTAGGACAATGCTGTATTGCCCCTTTGCCAGACCTGCATCACTCATCGGGGTGGGG
>JAHBMJ010003303.1:0-11412 GCA_018398765.1 Chromera velia | reverse complement strand
AGGTGTTGGTGGACGGAGACTTGGGGACACCTGCAGGTCAGTTAAGGAAGCGCGGCTCGCTCTCTCGCTTTGCATGATGATTTACTTAGCATTCAGCTTCTTTGTTCTGCTAGGAGCTTGACAGAAACGCACAAGAGAAGTCATTGAGAGAGGGTCGATGGAGAGTCTGCTGGAGCTTTCATTTTTTGACTGCCTCTTCTGAAGCTTTGCACAGCTCTCAGTCGTGCCAGACATTTTTCCACCCAGACCAATCGCTCAGCTTTCATGCATTTGAATATCTTCCACTTGCTCCATGTGTATCAGTCTTTGAAAGCGGTCCATACTATCTCGACGCAAGTGCTCCTTACTCGTTCATCCTTTCTCATTAAAATTTGTGGCACTCCGTACTGGTCTCCGTCTAAACATCTGGATCTACCTACGGACCTCTCCTTCTTTTTCATAGTTTCTCATTAACACACACAAAACGATTTGCAAGCTTTTGCACTGTGTAGTGTGACTTCTTTATGAAAAGAATTATATTGTCTCTGTGCTCTGTTCTTCGGAATCCTGTCCAACCCCTACTGACCGCCTCTTGTCCGGTCTGACCAGCCTAGCTGTGAAACCCTCTTTCCTGCACTGTTTCCCTTGCAGAAAAAGCAATTCTTTGTAGTTGATTGGCGGTGCTAAACGTTGCTTTTGAGCGTATCCATTAGTATTGTGCCTGTATATTTTTTTGCAGGTAACATTCACTAACTTCTACGTGCTGCGGTGATCATAATTTTTCCCACCGTGCACCCTAGCTAATCAACCAGTCTTTTGAGCACATTTGAGCAGATTCACACAGAAATAACGATTTTAAATGCTTTAAAATACTCTAGATTGCTTTAAGCAACCTAGTTTTACTTTATAATGAAGCTAGAATATAGTAAATTTAAAAGTCACTTTGAATTCCACTAAGTCCTACTTTGGAGTCCACTCTGTTTTGTCCGCTTCTGGATCGCCTTCTCCCTCCTGTGATTCTGCTGTGGATTGTGGCTCGTTGGAGAAGATGGACTGTACCACATCGGCAGCGCCTGTGGTTTGGGGGTCCCTAGTGTCCGGTTGGTCAGTTGAGAGGCCGGCTTGCTGCGGCTGTTGGGCCTTGGCTTTCTTACGGGCAGCTAGGTTTTCCCTAAGTTGCTTGTACTGTTCTTCTATCTTCTTGGTTTCTTCTAAGTCAGAGGAGTTAGCACGTGATCGTTTTTCTTTTGTAGGTGAGGAGCTGTTTCCAGTGTCTGCAGCGGCAGCTGCCTGTTGTTCGTGGGTTTTAGGGTTCGATTTTAGTGTAACTTGTGCCTGCGTTACTCAGGTCTGTGGGTTGGGTTGTAGGTGGACGGGCTTGGGTGAGCCAATGTCTGTGAAGTCAAAAGGGGGGAGGTTGTAGGCTTTGTTTTGGATAGGTGCCGCGTTACCTCCTGAGAACCGGGTCCCGTATCGGGGGACGCCCATCCCAGGGTAGCGGATGGTCATCCCTTCTTGAGTGTTCTGGTTAGGGGGGCGTTGGACCTAGAGACTTTCGGTAGGTCCTTCAAGGCTAACCTTAAAGTGCTTACAGCTCCTTTGGGAGCCCATCTCATCGGAAGGATGTGTAGTATCCGTGGAGGTTGGGTTCTGCCCTTGCCATCTTTCTGTGGTTCCCGCACTAATGGGTTGGTCAGATCGTCCCCCCTATGGGGGAGCGGCCGAGCCTGCTTGGAAGGTGGAGGGGGTAGACGATCTCGCCATGTGAGCATCAGCTGCAGTGTCTTGTGTTTGCTGTGCCCCTAGTTGTGCCAACATGGTGCCTCTAGGAGCAGCAGGGGCCTCTCGCATTATTGTATCCATGTCCGAGGGCAGGCTGTCCCCCTGGTGCCGGGTGCTGTACGTTTCTGGGAAGGTCGTGCTGTGCCCCTGGAACGAGGGTGGGTAGGGTCCTGAAGGGAGGGTAGGGGGGAAGGATGTGGTTGTTTGCGTTGTATACCCTATCCAGCCTATCGGAGTGCTGCCCGGGTTCCCTTGCTTAATTACTGCAAGGGTAGCTCGCAGTACCTCGGCTAACAATAATTGAGTGGAGGTGAGCGGAAGGGTGGTCTGACTCCCCACTTGTTGGTGTTGTAAGGTGTACAGAGCTGCAGTTAGGGGGTTGTATTGGTAATACTATAGGAGGTAAGAGTGTGAGGGGGGATAGTGTACTGGTGGAGGATAATGCTGAAGGAGGGGTTAGGAGGGTCCTGGTGTATAGGATAGATCTAGAGGATAAATGGGCCATTGGGTTGGAAGGGGGATAAGATGTCTATGTAGGGGGTTGGTGTTGGTGTGAAGGCGCATAGGCTGGGTGTGGGGAAGGTTGGAAGGTTACGTCAGGTCTGACGGTGGTGGTGTTCTCCGTTAGTGGGGGGTGGGGGGCCTGTTGCAGGGGGGGGTTGGTGGCTAGTTTGTTCTGCCCCGCTACATTGAGTGGGGGGGTGGGAGTGCTGTTCAGTGGTGGAGGACGTGGTAAAGTGTTGGACAGCCCTTGCGGCGTCTGACAGTGTATTTGCCTGCATTGCCCTTACATAGTCTGGGTGGTTCCAGTGGGTGTCCAACCACTGCTTCATCTATTTTAGGGTACGTTCAACTTGGTCCTGTTGGGTTCATAGGGGGAAGGTCGGTGGAAGATAGGGATACACATATTGTCCCATCACATGCCGCTGGTGGAGTTTTTGTATATCCTGCTATCCAATTCAGATGTTGAGGCGTTCCCCGTGGTGGCCCCAGATATACTGGGCAACACGGTCCATGACCTCTGGTGGGACAGCCCACTGCCTGCTTGCCAGGCCGGGTATGTATTCTAGCTAAGCAGCTGTGTACTGGTCTGCTGCCCAGCTATCAACCCAGATCACCCAGTAGGGGTGTAGGTTCTCTACTAGTGGGTAGGGTATCACGCTCTACACCACTTGTAGGTACATGTGGAGGAAGTGTGCTTGTTCGTCTTCTGTAGGGTGGTCGGCATAAGATGTAACCCCTTGCAGGTTTCATAGCTGGTTCGGGTCCATATTACTGTGAAAGGATGTGTTTTCAGGGGAAAAAGTCTCTGAGCTGGAGAGTGAGTGTCTTGTGTGTGTAAGTGGTCTAGTGTTCGCTGGGGATGGAAGGGAAGGGGCTTGCCATCCAGTGCCATGTTAGCAGGGTTGGGGTGTCCGGTTATCTTGGTTGTGTATGCCCTATCGGGGGAGGGTGTTTGAGTGTGCTTGCCACGTAGATGTGTGCTGACTGGTCTGAGTTGACGGTGTCCGCTGTCACCTTACAGTGGAAGTATAGTTACCCGTGTCAGGATGGGTGAGTTATGGGTGGGGGTCGGGTAGGAAGGAGTCCGAGAAAGCCGTCTCTACAAAAAAGTTTCTCCTCTTCAGTGCTCGATTGGCGAGAGAAGAAGGCAGAGTGAGGCAGTCGGTCTCCCTACGAGGACGGTTTGCTACATATTACTGATGGAAGTGCCTTCTACGCAGAAGTATCAGCTGCCGAGACGGCTGTTGCCCAGCCAGTCTCTAGCTGTTAAAAATGTTGTTGTTCGATTGTCCGATTTCTTGGACCTCCGTATGCCATTGTTTTGGGGGACAGGAGAGGCGTGGAGGTGTGGGGTGGGATAGGGTACAAGGGTTGATTCGGGTTCAGGTTGAGTAGAGAGATCTCGTTGAGGGTTCGAGGGTTCTTGTGGGGAGTGCAGCGGAGTGCGTTCCCCTGGACTTCGATCAGAGTAAGGCTCTGCCAGCAGGTGCTGATGCGAAGTGTCTGTTCGATGTACCGGTCGGTTTTGAGGAGTGTAGGAGTATGTTGGGGTATAACCTGTTACTGAGTCCCCAGAAGAAATGAAATGAAAATATGTGGGGAACCCCAGAAGAAAAGAGAATGCTCTAGGAGAATGCTGAACACAGACCTTGGAGTGAAGAACCATAAGCGAAAGGAAATGAAGAGAAAGGAGGGCAAGAGTGTAAGCCTTATCATAAGCATTTACAAAATGGTAACATTTGGCATACATGCAGGTTGATTCATAAATTGCTCGTCTGACTTACCCTGCAGGTAGTAAAAATTTTGAAAGTTACTATAAGTCTGGTGTGTGCCTTCTGGGCTGGTCGCAGGGAAGCATGCAGACTCAAAAAGTGTGAAGTTTCAGACCGACAAAAGCATCATGCAAGTTCTCCTTCCAACCTTCCCCCCCCTTCGGTTGCAGTGTCGTCATCCTCCTCCTCTTCCTCCTCTTCTTCTCCTTCTTCCTCATCCTTCTCTTCTTCTTCTTCTTCTTCTTCTTCTTTTTCTTCTTCTTCTTCTTCTTCTTCTTCTTCTTCTTCTTCTTCTTCTTCTTCTTCTTCCTCTTCTTCTTCTTCTTCTTCTTCTGTTTCTGTTTCTTTTTCTTCTCCTCTTCTGCTTCGGCTTCTGCATATGCTTCTGCTTCTGCCCCACCGGTGCGCCCCTCCACAACCTCTTCAATCCCTCAATGGGTCTTTCAGCCGTCCCTCCCCTCCCTTCTCTTTTTTTCTGCATCCTCATCCTCCCACAATGTTTTCTCTCCTTCTTACGATGTAAGGTCTGGTCTCATGGCTTCAGGAAGAAGGAAACTCACAATAAAAACGGTAAATGTGGGGGGGCTGGGGTCATGCATACGAAGCAAGGCTCTCGAGCGGTGGCTGGCCGCTTGCCAGGTAGACATTGCGGTGTTGACGGAAACGAAGTGCCCTTCCATGCCCGTAAGAACATCCACTCACACAGGGCATAATTTCGATCACTTTGAGTGGTTGAGAAGGAAAATCAAAGCGGAAGGGTCGAGAAGGAAAGCCGCAACCATCGGGGAAGCAAGGACAGGGGGTGTATGCATCCTAGTCAGGAATTCTTTAGTTTATGAACTGCAGCTAAGGTGGGAGCTGGTGGGTCAAAATCTGGTCCGTCTGTCAGTGAATGTGCCTTCTCCCTCAGAAAGGGGGGAGTCAGCCACAAGAGTCCTCCATGTCTTCGGTATGTACTTTCTACCTAGAAGGTCTGACCTGAAACAGAGAGACAGGGAGCAAAGAGACAGAGAGAGAGAGGGTGTGATCGATGCACTGTGTCAGGTACCTCTCGAGGATTTACGTATCCTGGTTGGGGACATGAACGGCAAGCTGGGGACTCGGGTGCCGGAAGGGTTGACTTGGGAAAGAATGCTATGTTCCACTGATGAAAGCAGAGAAGAGAACGAAGTTGATGCTTGCAAGCCCTCTCGATTGTCAGCCTGCAGCCATGGCAGTCAACCTGACGAGCAAGGGAATTGGCTGATCCGTCTTTGTGAACGCTCTAACTTAATTCCTCTTCACGGCCTGTCCTTGAAATGTGAAAGGCTGGGTATTGATGTCTCCTTTCCGGGCCCGTGCACCTTTTTTAAAGCAGGAGAAGAAACAACAGCAATTGATCACTTTTTTGTGGATCCCTTTCTTTTGACAGCCTGGTCCTCTGCCACTTTAAACCTGGAAGCTGACTTTGCCCCTCAACATGTTGTTCTTTCTCTTTCTTTTTTTCTTGATTCATCTCCTCCCCCTATGTCTTCTGATCCTCCGCATGCCCCCACGGGCGAAAAGAATTTCTCTTTTCTCCCCCCTTTCCTCACTGTTAATAGAACTTCCCCGGTGACTGATGATGAAATGATTCCTCTCGCCAGAGCGGTCCTGCCATTTTCTGAGATAGTTTTTCCCGGCCTGTTCAAGAGAGGGGTAAACGAACTGCGTGAAGCAGGTCAAGTTGTTCCCCTTATCCCACCCCCCCCTGACCCATCACCCCTTCCCCCACAACCACCTCCCCTTCAGAATGCTCCCCCCCCCAACTCTCTCAGTAAGGCTTCTTATCTTGACTAATTGGAACAGTTGGGTCTTTCCTAGGAAGAAAGGCTGGCAAACAGTAAAGTGGGTGCAGTGGTAGACGGGGGAAAGGCATCCAAGAAGAGAAGATAGTCTGGGAGAAAGCAGAGCACCCGTCAGGCTTGGTGGGACCCTCAATGCCGCCTGATTCATTTGAAGATGAAGGAGGCAGAGGAAAAGGCAAGGCATGTTCCGAACCCTTCTCACCCTCTACGAAAAGAATGTGTCAAACTGAGAAGGGAAAGAGCTCGACTGTTTGCAGTAAAAAGGAGTAAGCTCGAGCAACAGACAGCAGAAAGGCTAGCTAGAGAAGCAGCAGTTGACCCCTCGAAAGTTTGGCAATGGAACAGGAAAATCAAAACACAGAGGGGAGGGGATAATAAACCCGCTGCATCTTCTTTCACTCAGTTCTGGGCAGGGGTCTTCGACGGTCCTGGTCTCCCGCCTGCACCTGTTGGTCTGGCCTTCCCCCCTCCTTCTTAGCCCACCTTCTCTATACACATGATCGAGGAAACACTGAAAGGAATTGACCCAAAGAAAGCGCTGGGTTTAGATGGGGTTGGCCCCTGTCACCTCTCGTTATGTTTTGGTTTTTCTCCTCTCTCCCGCTTGCTGCTCTTTGTCTTTTTCAATTTGTTTCACCTTTTTTCTTTTTGGCCTGAACGCTGGAATGTATTGCGCATTGCTCCCGTCCCCAAGGGCCCGCCGAGTCTCGACTGTAACGAATGGCGCCCGATCCACATTGTGGGGCTTCTAGGTAAGATTTTTGCTTTATTGATGGACTCAAAGATCAGGAAAGAGGTGAAAATTGACGAAAGGCAGCTCGGCTTCAGACAGGGGGTAGGGACAAGGGAGGCCTTCGCTGCTCTGTCTTCGTTAATTCTCAGCTCCAAAAAGAAGAAGAGCCCTCTGATTGCCACGTTTGTTGATTTTAACAAGGCGTTTGATACAGTTCCTCGGGTCAAAATATTAGAGAGACTCAGGGAGGAAGAAGTAAGCCAAGCCGATGTTTGGATGATTCATTCAATGTATAGTCAGGTGAAGGCTCGGGTGGATGGGGCAACAGAATGCTTTCTAGAAGGCGGAGGAGTAAAACAAGGCGATCCTCTCTCTCCTCTCCTCTTTCTTCTTTTCATCAACAATCTGCATAAGTCTGTCAGCTCCGATAATAAAAACAGGAATCAAAGCTCGGCTGGGGGTACTGATGGAGAGACTCCTGTCAGACTGTCTGACGTTTTAATTGAAAGCATCGGATATGCTGACGACCTTGTTCTGTTTGCTCACAGTGCTTCTGACTTGCAGAAACGCCTGTCTCGCCTCGAGGACTATTGTAAGGAGCACGGCCTGAAGGTGAATTTAAAGAAGACAAAAGTTATGCGTCTCTCCTCCCCCCACCCCGACCTAGTGCCCCGGACCCCTTTTCTTTATGAAGGCAGACCAGTGGAAGCGGTGAGTAAATATAAGTATTTGGGCAACTAGGTTTTTGAGGGCGGGGACCTTAGCAGGATAGTCGAAGCCCGCATTGAGGCGGCAGAGAAGGCTTTGGGGGCAGTGTTTGGTACTCTCTCTTCTCTGGGCTTTGTTTCTCCCTTTTCTAAAATTACTTTGTTCAAGGCCCTCTGGCTGCCAGACGCGCTGTATAGACTAGAAACAATCCCGCTGAGAAAGACAGATGTTGCCTGCCTCGATGCATTACAGTTACGTTTTGTTCGATGTTGTTTTGGTCTCTCCCATCACTCCTTTGTTTCGCCTTCCCTTCTCTCTTTCTCTCTCGAGCCATTCAGTTCTCTACTTGGTAAGTTGAGTGGGGGCTTCATCCAATGCATCAAATCGATCGACCGTGCTCTACCCCGGGCAGTGTGGAATGAGTGCTTGGCTAGCTCATGTGAACCCTTTGTTAAAACAGTAAAATGGCTGGCCGTTCCATTAGATTGCTCCCTTTTGTGGCTTCCATTACCAAGCACGGTGGGGGACAAGTTTAAAGGGAAGGGCAAGGGCAGAAGGAAAAGGGCGGCAAAAAAGATCGTAGAGGGTGCCTGGCTGTCCGACTGGTTGAAAGAAGAAACTAGAAACGTTAGAGACAGAGACGGAATTTTTCCCCACTTTGCGAATCTCTCCCCTTTCCAATCAGAAAATCCGTCCAGACAGCGTTTGGCTATGCACCTTCTGAGTGAAAGGAAATGGCATCCGAGAAGTGAAATGATAGAGTGCAGTGTTGAACCTCTGCCAAAGAGTCTGTTGCAGTCCTCCGCAGGCTTCCGTACGCTTTTCAGGGCTCTCACAGGGGGGGATATAGATAGAACCCAACCGGAACGGCTGTGCGATAAATGTTTGTCCCCCTCACGTGTGATCAAAGATGAGGTTCATATTCTGACGGAATGTAAGGATACAGAAAGGGAACGGAATAGGCTGAAAGAACTGTACAAAATTACGAAGCAGAAAGTACCCATTGACATAAGAATACAGATCGCACAACGCGTTGCAGGTGCAACCGGGAGGGGCACTTCTGATAATGAGAAAAAAATGAAGGATATGGTGTTGCTGTTGTGCATAATTCTGCCTAGAAGCGGTTCCAAAGCTATAGCCGACTGTCTCAAGAAGGTCCATTCTGTCGATAAGGCAAGTTGAGGTGAATCGATCCAATTGGCATGCAGGCTTCCTCATCCCCCCCCCCTATGAATGTGTGCTCTGGGTTGTCCTCAAAGCCTTGCTAGTGGCTTGGGATTTGGCGTCGCTAAATCTAGGATTTAACTCTCAATCATCATAAGTGGATTTTAGCCTACTAATTTTTAGGCTAGTTTTTAGGCCAGAAATTTACAGGATGATAGGATTTTAGCTCCAAGAATTCTAGATTTTTATAATAATTTCAGCTAGTCAAAACACTTTTACCACTGAAATTCATAATTCTCAAATTTCTGAAAGTTCTAGTAAAAGTCCTAACTAGAGTTATAAGTTTGACTTCCTACTAAGTTGATTTCAAGCTTGTTTGATCATTGTGCTCAAAGATTAACACCGCCAGTTGCCTAGTCAGTTGCATCGGGTAAACTATAAAATGTTGGCACGGCCTGCCGGTACGTATTATCATACGCTATTGCCATCCACCTATTTTTAGAGCCTGAGGCTTCTACTCTAAGGCTTTTAGCACTTAGTGGCAGCGCATGAAACAGTTTTGTTCCTATAACAGCGTTAAGTTCAATCAAACTATACAAAGTCGGTATTATATTAAAATTTGAAACATATATAAATGCCATTGTCGATTAGCTATAGTACCATATATACCTCTAATGTCGATCACATTACTCGTCACATTAGTTATTGCCTCCGGCATTTACCAACCCTATAGCTAGCCTAGTAGTAGAGAACTCTAAAAACTAGAGATAAAACCACACTAATTTCTAGGCGCCGGCTAGAGAAAAAAAAAAGTAGACAATCTCGAGAGATCTTTTTTTTTTTCTTTTTTACTTTTTGACCCTGAACAACACTGAACAACGTGAAGTAACAGCTAGTGAGCGTCAGAGCGACTCAATGCTAGGCTATAGCTTCACCTAGATATGATTTCCATCTCGTGGCTTCATCAACAGAAAGAATATCAGTGTACGGTCTCGCTGCTTAGCCTCTAGATAGGCCAGTTTGATGCAGTATTTTCTGTTTGATTGCATTTAATTGTGCATGCTCTATCGATCCGACGTGTACAGGGTTACCGAGTTTTTTGGCGGTAGACAAGTTTCATTACCGGTAACCGGTAATTACTGGCAGAGTTTGCTAGCAGTTGGCAAAGACTTGGGAAAATTCTAACAGTCACTAATACTTTTCAATAACCTAAGTCCTAGGTTATAGGTCAATCAATCAATCACTTAAGGCTAGACTTAAGGTCAATTCAAAAAGTAAATGCGTCATCTGTAGGGACAGCTATGCGGCCAGTGTGCTTAAAGATAACGCAGGTCGAAGCGATGGATCCCGTCTTGCACTTGGCACTCAAAAACAGAGAACCGCTGGCCGCAATGACCACAGCTGGCCCAGACAGATGCACCCGTGTGATTTAAACAACGGAAAGAGTCCGTCTCAAAGTTTGGGCGGTTCTCCCAATCCAGTGCTCGAGCCTTCAAAGAAAGACCCGCCGCTAAAAGCTGATATCTGAGGCCTCGAAGGGCCTCTAACTCCGAAGACCCAGGGGGGTGGAGATTTGTCATCTGTAAGCAAGCAGACATGATCGAAAGAATCATAAGTAAATAAGTGAACAGAGACAGAGAAAGCAAGTATGTGAACGAAAGGCGGTTGGGCGTTTGTAGAGATAGGGAGGGCAAGTATGTGAACGAAAGGCAATTGGGTTTGTATGTGAGCAGACAGAGACAGGGGAGGGCCTCTGACTCCAGATATACAGAGAAGCAGAACAGTGAGAGATGAAGCAAAGTCAAAAAAGAGAGTAGTTCTTGAATAGACGCTGTCATAGAGCTGTTAAAAACTGTTAAAAAATTTATATTTTTTAAATATTTTTTTTTTTTTTGTGAATAGGCTTTTCAAATGCCAATAAACACTTAAAAACATGTTTTTGAAGGTTGGCGCCGCAGACGAAATTTTTTTTTTTGACCCTAATTTTTATCATTTTTTTTGTCGGTAAAAAGAAGGCAGACTGAGGCCATTACCGGTTACTGGCAATTGCCGGTAGACTAGACCTGTTACCGACCAGAAAAGCAACCCTGGACGTGTATCATGATGCTGCATGCATGTGCATGCATTTTTACGTTACCTACGCTCGCTTTGCGCGCAGGCCGTGAAGCTTCGACTTAGCGCGGATTGACTTGACTTTGTTGGTGCCACTTTACGGCTATTCCCTTCTTTATGAGCGGTAGCGGATAGAAGGGAACCCGTCACCGTGTTGGTAGTCGAGAAACTTCACGTGCTGGTCTAAGACTTGCTGCTTGCGTCCCATCATGTCCCGTCCTCTCCTTTTTCTTGGTTGAACTTCTTAAAGAAAGACGAGAATCTGTCCCAGAGTGAAGGTGACAGATCGTGAGAGAGCGCCCGACTCTTGCGTAGAAGTCAGTACAAAAGCCTAGCTCCAGGTGAAGAGGCTCAGACAAAGCTGCACAGACGGAGCCGCCTGGAGTGCGTTCTATTTGGCATACAGGCCTACCACTTCCACAGGGAAGGGAAGTGCTCCCAGAGCGAAGGGAGGCAAAATGCTCCGAGGGAACGGAGATGTTCGGAAGTGGTTCTCATCCTTGTATGTGGATGAAGTGATCGTTGATACTGGTGATGGAATGCGAAGCACCAAGATGAGGTTGTGACTACAAGAGACGCAAAGAGCAGCTGCCTCTGTCCCTTCTGCCAAGTTACCGATCGAGATTCTTTTATATTAGGAGAGCAAGTGAGAAAGAGTGAATGAGGCTGCCCGGTCATCCCGGGAGCTGGCAAGACGTGAAGCAACAGCTAGTGCATGAACGTCAGAGCTCCTCAGTGCTAGGCTATAGCTTCACCTAGATATAATCTCGATCTCGTGGCTTCATCAACAGAAAGAGTGTCAGTGTACGGTCTCGCTACTTGGCCTCTAGAT
>JAHBMJ010003302.1:0-11670 GCA_018398765.1 Chromera velia | reverse complement strand
TTTCGTTCCAATTCGCTCTGAGAGCGCAGCTCGCAGAAGACAAAAGACAGCTGACTAACGCCTCGTACGTCTCGTAATGAAAAAGCAGTAATTGCGATCTTTCCAGATCCCCGCGGTGGTTGGCGCATTGGAGTCCCCCGAAGTCGTAAAGAGTCCCCTCATGCACCTCGGTACAAGCAGCGGCACCAAAAAGGACAACTAGGAGTCAGTCTTGAAAGAGCATGACCAACCAAATGCAATACAAACCCATGCAACCGATAGAACACTGGCACTTCAAAGCATATAGTCAAAGGAATGAAATCTTAAGCGTCCTCACACCATGACAGAGGCATTGTGAGAAAGCACAGACACAGAAATCCCTTTGACACCATTATTGAGACTGTCATCCACAGTCAACCGACTCTTAAATCTAGACGCAGAAACTGATAAGCAGAAAAGTTTCCTCCCATTGATGGAAGTCATTCGGATTAATGTGTACAAATACAAACAGACTTGCAATGAACAACCTGCTTCCTTCTTTTCTCTCTTTTTCTCATTCATTCATCTGCGCTGGAGGTACCCCTACCAGATGGTGCTATCACCACCGTGTGACTGCCTCGCCGGCAATGCCAACCCACCAAATCTTTCCTTGAAGAACCTGTTTTAGGGACGTTTACTTACTCGTGGTCTGCAAAAGCACACCATCTCTACTTGATGGCAGAGTCCGTCGCTCGACGGCCGCAAGCTTCCCAATGTAAGGTCTTACGTCTCCCCAGCTTTCCATGCGCCTATCTAACCTTCCGTACATGCCCAAAAGAAAGAATGAGACGGAAATACTGGACAAAAAGAGCAACAGAGAGCAAGACACAGTCAGGTGCAGTCAGGCCTACACGGTTATATGTACGCATGCATGTCTATGCCGATGTATGCGCTTACAGTCGTCTACCTCATTTTTTCTTGATTTTCTTTTTTTTCATCTTTCCCTCTTTCACTTTCTTACTTTTCACTCCCACTTTGCTTTCTTTCTCTACTTTTTTTTCCTAAAGCGCTGGTCTTGCACCAATATGGCAAAGTCAGACGAGCGAATGCGGCTCCATGGAGGTAAAAGCAGATTCCCTGAAGGATATATACTTTTAACAATATAGTTTGCATGACAAGAGTTCGTTTCGATGCAGCCAGTGGAAAAGACAGCCACAGCGAGAAGCCAGAGAAGCAAACAGCTAAAACTAGAGGAAAAAAAGGGTAGACCGATCGACCTTTCACAGAGCAACAAACAGACAGACTTAGAGGGACACGTGCGGCCAACCAAAGAACTAACGGAACAAAAGTTTAGGCATACATGTACGTATATACACATTGAATTTCCTAGCATATCAGATCTTCACATTCGTAAACAGGACAGTATCAAAAGGCACCAAAAGGCAGTAAATTAGAAAGCGGAGATTGCGCCAATGCAAAAATTCTAAAAGGGACAGACAAACGCATTCCGACAAATGTTCACTCTTCAAACTCTTGCGCAATGCGACCGTTTCCTTTTCTTCTCATTTCTCTTCTATAGATTTCTCTTTCATGCTGCCTTTGTTCCCCTGAAAGCGAGACGGAAAAACAAAGCAACTCCACACCTCCATGGCCTCAAAAGAAAGATGTAGGTCGAACACCACTAACGACAAAGTGATCGAAAAGAAAGAGGTGGAACCAGCCGGCGGAAGGAAAGAGGTAGCCAATTCCATTTTCCCACTTCGTCTCACCTTCTCTTACTCTCTTTCTCTCTTTCTCAGACCGGCCTGCTGGAAGGAAGCGGGCAACAGATAGAATAGTACACCTATAACAGATCTCCTCCCAGTTTTCTTATCTAAATGCAAGTAGACGGGCAGACCGAGGTTCGAACAAAACGTGAAGAGATGGAGAAACCAGAGGATGGCAGCAGAAAGCCTTACGCACACATATGTTCACACACAATGTCATTTATTCACATCTCTTCCTCCTCTCTCTTCTATCTCACTCCCTTCCCAAAGACTGCATGCGCATCTGTTCGTTTGTCATCCATAACACTGTAGATTGACTGAATATACAAGAACAGACATCAATGAATGAACGGCACCTAGTCAGACCTATCGGAGGGAGACACCTGCTGGCATACCGTCTGGCTCCACGCCGATGTATGTGTAGAGACGGCTGGCTCCACCAAGGCCACCATCCAGGGCTCCCATCAACTCTTATGCTATAAGGGGGAGGGGCAATACCCAGAGAACCCAGAGGGCCTCCAAAGTACCGGCATCCCCCTGCAGGGAGAAGATACAGAAGGGACACAGAGACATACACGGGCTGTCCCCTCGCTTTTTCTTCTTTTCTCGTTGAACCAGACATCTTTTTAAAGATTTCTTCTCTCTTTGCTCCTCCTCTACTCATTTTCTCTCCACCTCTTCTAGTCTCTTTTTCTTAGATTAAGGAGGAAGCCACGGATAACCCGAAACGTTTCAAAGCAGCAGAAAGAAGCGAGAAGGAGACAGTGAATGAAGGCGCCCCCTTGTGTGCTCATGCTTTCAGCCACATGAGGGGTCTGACTCCCAAGTCATGCACAAAGAAGAGAAACTGAGAGAGAAGAAAGGTCACTCTTTCAAAAAGAGCTCCAGAAGTTCCGAATACGCGGCACATGCGGCGCTCGGCTTGTTGTTCTCGCAGTCCGCCTCTTTGATGCTCAGCTTTACAATGAGCTCACTCCCCCCTCAAGTTCAGTGCAGGGGCGCAAGGCCGGTCACAGGCAGTCGCGGGCATGCGCAGGCATAAGCACATGGCGGCGACAATCAAGCAGTCCTCTGCCCTTTTCACACATAGCTGACGTAGGAGTAGGCAATCGAGTTGGAGTTCTCATCGTTGATAGAAGGACTCAACGGTCTCGTCGAGCATAAACACACTCCGCACGTATTAGTAGCTGCATAAAAGGAGGGAGGGAAAGGACTGGACACATTGCAGACTGCCTCACTGGTCTCATTTTATCTCGTCTCTTCATTCTGTCTCGTTTTATTCCCTTGCTGCTCCTTTTGACATATGAACTCTTAACTCCGGACAAAAAACACTCCAGTCACACTCAGTTGCTAGTACTTCGCATGCTCTCGGCCAGCTTTGATTCGATTCGCCCTCCCACCCCGAAGTAACCCCCCTCTCCCCCTCTTTCCCCCCCTTTTTCCCTCCCCGTCCCTTCCCCTTTGTCCCCCACTTTCACCCCTTCTTCCTCCTTCCCCTCCCTTCTCCCTCCCCTTCCCTTCCCCTCCCCTATTACCCCCACTTGCCCTTCACTGTTAGTGGAAAATGTGCTGGCGCCGGCGAGAGATGAGGTGGTAGCTGCCGTATGCCCTACTCTGTCTCTCGGTAGGTCTGCTGTGATCCTTCTGCCTCTCTTGCCATCGAGAGCAGGCTTGATATCATTTTGTACCCCTTCCTTACTTCCCCTTCCTTCCTACTCCAGGCTCGCCACGTCGGGGTCCCAGAGCAGAAGGCCTTCCCCGGCTAGCATACCGGCTATCACTGCGTTGTTCCATATGGTATGCCGCCACCTGTCCCTTCTGTCTCTTTAACATACATACAGAGTCTTACGCACCTGATCGAACGGCCACTCATCGAACGATCCACGCAATAGCCAGACAGTCAGAAGCGACAAGCTCACTTTTGGAAGAAAACGGCAGCATCGCAGACACATGGAGAGACGAAAGGCGTCTTCCTGTGTTTGGACACTGTTGGAAGACCAGTCCAGACAGACCTAGACACGCTGGAGGTGTTTGCGGGCCACGAAGGTGGTCAGCCTCTCGTAGACAAGCAAGCAACCAACAGTAAAAGACAAGTGAAGGTGATCAGCCGACACTCGTCCGGAAGACTGAGACAGTTACAGAATCAAAAGACATTAGAAAAGTACTTGACTGGCTGTTTAGATTGCGTTGTGCTTATAAGCAGCAGTCTTGGTGAACTTAAGCTCCTCGATCAAAAGCCCAAGCAACATCAGGCAACGTCTCCACCACCGGCTTTGGCGACCCCCAACGATCTTTGGGCTCTCCACCCAAGGACAAGGCAAAGTCCAGGATCGGACTCGAAGGGGATATCTGAAAGAGGGCTCCAGGCAGCTTAGAATGCAAGAGGACACTGAATTCCCCTACTCATAGTCTTTGTCTGACCGTGTCTATATTGTTGCAATCGGTTCTCAACTGTTACGTAAAAGGACAGATCTGATCTCTATCACAGAAGGTATATGAAAGTCGACACTCATCGAGCTGAGCGTTCACTATAATGCTTTGTCCCTCCTGTCCGGCCACCTTATGGCGTTCAGACAGAAGGTAAAGCGGGGATAAGAACCTTAGGAAGATCTAGAGAAGGAACGTGAGCAACACTAACTCAAGCAACACCTTACAGGTCTCAATCCTACTTTGACTCTAAGAGGTTCTATTGAGCTTTGTCTTCAGACTTCTTCCGACTCCACATGAATCCGGCTCGATCTATAGATTCAACTAGAGATTCAATGACTTCGGCTGACTTCAACTCGAACCTGTCATAGGATGTTGCTCAGACCACATGTTGCTAAAGAGGCCAAACGTAGACTTGCATGCATGCGCAGAGCTTCGAGTGCGACACGTACAGGCAGACTGCGTATACGCGCAGCGGCGGAGCATGGCGTCGGCACGTAGGCTCATTCAGATACAACGCATGCAAAGGTCTAGAGGGCAGCGCCACAGGGTAGGACTCCACAGCACGCAACACTATGCAACACTTCCTTGACGAGTCTCCGACGCGATCCTCACCATTCCTCACATTTTACCGAACACCCCAGAAAAAAACAGCACCCGCTTAATCAAGTTGGTCAACTGTAAAAATCTTCTCCCATCCTTTACTGGTCCGCCTCCTCTGTTTATGCTCCTCCAATGAGATGTGCTCCTTGCTCCACTGTTTTGATTTCCGTTCCTATGTGAGCTCATTCACGGCTGACTGTCTCTTTCTGCGGTCGTCAACTGCAGTACCCAAGAGATGCAGAGCAACACTTGAAGTTCTCGATCATATCCTCATCGCAATCGGTGGGGCCAGCGGCCACTTAAAATTCGATCCGCTTCCAGATCGAGAGATAGAGAGGAACATCAAGCACATATAACACTATCTCCCCTCCAGAAATGTCAGTTCAAACAGCCCTCACTCAAAGTGTCCAACATTAGTTTTCAGAACACCTGGATCGATCAAAACAGGCCCAGAAACATCTTTTCATTCTTTCACATGCCCACGCGTCTCTGCATCAATCAGTGCGCTCTTGTTACGTCTCTGCATCAATCAGTGCGCTTTTGTTATCGATAAAAAGCACCTTTCTTCATAGTTTTTCATTCCTTCCACGTCGAATCACTTTTTGAAAAAGAAAACGGGGAGGGGATACAGAGAATGGCGGTAAGCATCAAGCAATCGAAAGAAAAGAAACGTATGCGTGAATGCGAAAACAAGGGCACAACGAGAATTTTCTTCCCCCACGGCGCACACTTTGCTTTTTCAATCGCTTTCTCATAATTTTAGGCAGGAGAGACGACTTAAATTCATGGATGAGTGTTTTGACTTCAACAAGACCTTGGAGGAGGATGACACCCACATGATCACGGGAAAAAGAAAGGGGATGAAAGAAGTGATGACAGAGAAGAGGAATGGGGAAGGCGAAGCCGCTACCCATCTCTTTGTATTAGATTTTGGACCTCTCGTCTCCTTTTCTCCATGGGTGTCTGCACGCCTCTCTGCATGTTTCTCTCCATCACGTCCAGCTCTTATTTTGGATTCTGTTTTGTTCTCTCCACTTCCACTCCGTCTTCCTTCCCTTGAACGATCTAGCTGGAGGAAATGGAGGGATTCAAACCAGAAAAGGAGAAATACGGGGGAGAAAAGGAGGAGTCGCCACCTTTACGTACAGAAAACCTCGGGTCAGCCTCGCACCAAACAAAGCCTTCCATCATCTAGCTTCGTTTGACTTCCAGAATCGCATCATGATGTACCTCTCACTTTCACTCATCTCTTGATACTCTCCGAAGACGGTCGCGTCCTCTCTCGTCTACTCAAATGGACAGATGCCTTCGCAAACAAACAGTAGAAAGGGAAGTCACACTGTTGCACGCTTCACTTGCGCCACAAACGCCTCCTGTTTGTTTTTTCCCTGCAGAATTGGAGATTTTGCCTCGTTCCTTTTCCTGCCAGTGGGATCGTGGTATCGAAGGGGTTTTTCCACACAATCTCTATGGAAACTGTACGCATCAAGTCAGCTGCCCACCAAAGCCCTCATCCAGCTTTTTTCAGCTTTCTCTGTCACTTGCGTTCCCCTTTGACCTCAAAAATTCACTTTGCCTGCCACCCCGCCACGCCTGTTATTAAAAGAGCCTTTCCAAAGAATGTCCCATCCTCTTCGATCTCCTCAAATGAAAGCTGGAAAGACCCTATCATGACCTTCAGTTGTGCCGTCAAGTCCTTCCTTCTCCTGGTCTTTGGCGTGCAGGAACGGACTTCCCTTATGATGTTTCTTATAAGGAATGCAATCAAAAGCTGGATGGACGTCGCCAGGAAAAGTAAGTCTTTAACCGCGCACTAAGACGACAATTGACTTCCATGCCGAATCCGATTTGTCGGCCTCATTAACTTCATGACATCTGTTGAACCTTTTCGAAGAGTGCTGCTTCCTCTCCCGTCTTCTTGAATGGACAAATGGCATTGCCTGTAGGAAAGTACCGGCCAGAAAGTTTGGGGGGCACGGAAGTTTGTGTGGCTGTGACCTTTTTTGCGCTTTCCGGGTCGTTTGCACGCTTGCGTGCATCAGCTTTGAAATCAGTGTGCCTCTTTCATCCTCTTTCACTGCATAATTGAGTCTTCAGCGCTTGGACTGGTGTTCCCAGGACCAGGCTTTTCTAGCTATTGCTTTGCGTATTCTGACAATAAAGTTAAAAGTAGGCTCTTATACAAGTAGGACATCTTCATGGCAAGTTCACGCAGAGCCTACAAGCAGCAGGGAGGGTCTTTTGTTTGTCTTGCTTTCCCTGTTCCCTCGGATCTGATTTTCCGGTTCCTTTCCCACACTTAACGGGTCATGATGCGAAGACCGAGGGTACAATCAGGTCAGCCCCACACTGAGGCGTTCGTTGAGTACCAGAATGCAATTCACTTGTCTGTTGAACATTTCTGAAGAGTGCCGCTTCCTCTCCCGTCTACACGAATGGATGAATGCCTTTGCAAACAGAGGTTGGAGATTGGACTGACTCCCTGTTCCGAGCTTCAAGTGTACCGTGAACGCCTTCTTTTTGCCTCTTCCATGTAGACTTCCCATTTTATCACGGTATGACCAAAGAGGAAGCCCATCAGGAGCTCTCTCATGCTTATAGGGATGATCCGAAGTCACTTTTCTTTCCAAGTCTCCAATTGTTAAAGACGTGTTGATCGGGGTTGTTCCCCTGCATGCCCTTTGGCTCCGCTTGCTCCACAACCTAGTTGACAATGTTTCTTCAGCTCTCCTCTCATTATGCACCTTTCTTTTCTTCCCCTCTTTCTTTTATGTTTGTCTCCGCATGTTTGGTCTCCTGGTCGACTCGCACGACCTCTCCGGAACTTCTTGCTTCTTCGATGACCTTCTTCGGGGGTCTTTGTACACGCTGTGGGTCGTTTGCATGGAGGCCTTGTTCATTCGTCCTGCAGTGCCCAAGCGGTGAGTCACGCTGAATTAGTTTGCAGTGAAGCCTTAAAAGGTTTCAGTTCAATACCAAGCCCGTTCTGCTGTTGTCAAGATTCATCCACAACATTTTGCACTCGGCCTGCACAGCTCCTTGCGCTCCAGATATAGACAGTCTGACGTAGAGGTACAGAAAGAATGGTGATGGAATGCTTCAAGCCCATGTCTCTCTAGACATGCAAGAGCAAAGAAAGAGAATTGAGAAGTTGCGTTTTTGAGACACCAGTGCCAATGAGTTCCGAAGCCGAATGAGCCTTTCTGTGTGCGTCAGGGTCCTTGTCTCCCCTCTCTTTCTTCTCTCCTTTATTTTCTCCTGCTGCTTCGATGTTCAGGTTGACCACATATACGGGTCGATCCGCTCTCTTCTCTTTGTGTCTGTCTGTGTATATGCAGGGGTATCATGACAAATAACGTGAGTTGATCTCTCCCTATCCTTCCAGTCACATCCCTTACCGAGTCTTTCGGTCCCGTCTTGACTTCCCTGTTTGTCTCTTTGCTTGCTGGCATGTTGTGAAGAAGATCTAAAGTAGTCGTCCCAACTCTACTTGCCTCATCTTCCTTCTCCCTAAATTTTTCCATCCGTGTTCTCTGTTGGAACTTGTGGATTCAGGAAGGTTCTTCCCTTTGCCCAGCTTTTTGTTTCCTGTGTAGTGGTACTCAGAAAACTGAAACCCTCTCACCTTTTCTGTAGGAACAGACGAGTATGGTACTCAAGTTCTTGGAGTTTGCAAAGCTTGTAGAGATCCGGAGAATTATTAACAACAACAAACTGGCAGAGAAGTGCTTGGAAGATCTGGAGAAGATCATTGGGAGGGGGAAGGAGATGGAGAAGGATAAGATTTCGGATCAGGTCTGTGCTCCCAGTCTGAGACTCTCCACCCTCTCCCACCCTTCGTCTTTTCCCCTCTCTCCCAACTCTATTTGCCTCTGCTTCCTTCTCCCGGAATTCTTCCTTTCGGTGTGCTTTGTTGGAACTTGCGGATTCAAGAAGGCTCTTCCCTTTGCCCAGCTTTTCGTTTCCTGTGTGGGGGAACCCTCTCACCTTTTCTGCAGAAGGAGGTAAAAAACAAGATCCAGAGGCTTGATATGGCAACTGAGATAGTGATCGCATCGATTGTGTATCCCCAGAAGCTGGCAGAAGAGTACTTGGAGGACCTTCACAAGATAGCAAAGAACATGGACGAGCAGCAAGAAAGACAGCTGGAGGTCTGTGTACACATGCAGTCTCACTGCTCACTCTCTCCCTTCATCTGCTCTTTCACCTCTCCCAATCTTTCCCCTTTGCCCTCTTTCTCCCTCTTCTCCCTTCCCCTTTCATTTATTTTGACTGTCATCAGTAAGACAAATCTATCCCAAACGGTTTCCAACATCAAAACGGTCTCCAACATTACCATATCTATCAAACATTTCTAGGTACTAAACAATGATTAAAAACTTAAAACAAAGAGTTTTAAACGGTTTGAGAGTGCAATTAAGTGTTTTTTAAATCCTAGTTAGTAAGAGAATTATATAAAAATTTGATTTATAATAACTATATATATATTTAAATTTGAATGTATGATTTTAAGTTTTTAACTCTTTAAAATATTTTCTTTACAATGAATCTCAAGGTTTTAACAGAAAGATTGAAAACATATAAAACATAGTGTAGAGCTTTTACAAGTATCACAATTGATGTTATTAATATGTTGATATATATATATATATATATATATATATATACTGTGTACTAGACTGTCTGAATACAAATCATGAGCAGAACGCTCATAATATTGGCCGTGAGCTGAAGGCACTGTTTCAGCGTAACACTGCAACAACCAGACAACGAAGTTATTCGACTTATATTCGGATTGGGATGCGTGCGTCAGTCAAGCGTGGTAGCCCGCGCGGGCCGGTTGGGGCAGGCCGCGGCACAGACGCACGTACGTACGGCGCGGCACTGCATGCCACACGCGGCATGCACGCAGACCCGCCAGCCTGGCCTGCCACTGTGCTACAACACTTCCAACCTTCACTCTCATACACTCCGGGCTCTAATTTAAAACGAATCGCTAAAGATACACTTAAACGATTTTGAATATGTTTAAACTAGTTTAAACTATTTGTATATTTAAAAAAATTTTGGAGTCGGAATTAGTGTTGGAGTCGGTCTAGTCCCGTTTTCACATGGACTCACGGAACTGCAGACTCACCGGAAGAATGACGAAAGCAACCCCAGCTCCTCAGCAAAGGCAAAAAGTAGTCCCAGATCCTGTGTGCAACCACCGAACAAGAAAAAGAAAAAGTTCCATAGGAGGGTCTGAGGTGTATCATGCTCTGACCTGATGGAACGGGGTGCAAGCATTGAGACAAACAAGCTGATAAACTTACCAGAGAGCACGCGAAGGCCCCTCTGGATCCCTGAAACAGCCCAGTGAGAATCCCAAATCCTGTCTGCAGGTACATAGTAAGAAGATACGGAAGTCTGAGAGCTTGGACAAAGGTGGGCCAGTGCCTGATATAATGCAACGAGTTGTCAAGGCTAGCTAGTACACGTCGATCTGAGAGGAGACGGCGGGAGACAGAACCTCAAACTCACCAGAAGGAAAATAAAAACAGCGCCAGTTCCCCCGGCAAAGAAAGCAAGAGCTTGGGCGCATGCATAGAGGCATGCAAAAGAAAAAAGACGTCGATCAAAGATGAAGAGCAAGACGGGCCTCTCCAAATTTACCCACCACGCTTACTAGCAGAACGAAACGGCCATGCCCGAAGAAGAGAGACAGCTGAGGTTCGTTCCAACGTCTGCTCTCCCAATGGCATGTGAAGAATCCAGCTATTTTGTTTGAAATACTGTGCAACCTGATCTAGAAACATCAGCAGTGAACACTTTTGAAACAGATCCACAGTCCCACAATATGCAGAGATAAATATGCAGTGTGCGTCGATCTAGTCGATTATGTCGATCATCTTTGAGCTCAATGTGCGTAGAGGTGCAACCGCGTCCTTCAGCTGCATCTGCATGCATCAAAATTGGCTTTTTTGATTTAAATTCCGGTGCTCCCCGCCGCCGCCTTAATTGCATGCATGACAGGCGCGTGCGTTGACGCACGAAACACGCACGCCGCGCGGTCAAATACAATATATTTTTTTCTCTCACTAAACCCAATTAATTTAAAAACAGGAAATCGTACTGTTTGATTGCTTAAAACTCTTTGTTTTAAGCTTTTAAATATTGTTTACTGCCTAAAAAAGCTTAAAAGGTATGGTTGTTTTGGAGACCGTTTTACTGTTGGAGACCGTTCGGGATAGATTTGTCTTCAGTCGACCAGCCTTGCATGCATCCTGTTCCTCCCTTCCCTTCCGTTTATTCACCGGTATACGTTGCTTTCATTATCACTGGAGTCTTTCAACATTTATCCTTTGTTGCTGCTGTCACAACAATTGCCTTCCTCTCCTCTTTTTGTGTTTAGAGGTGTAGACTGAGCCTGCTTCTTCATCTAAGAACCCTGAGGCTCCTCCTTCCCCTCATCCTCGGGGGTCAGTACTTCAGCAAGGGGAGAAAAAGCAGGCAGGCAAAAACAGGGGGGGGAGAAGAATGCAGTGGGCATGGTGAAGATAAAGTCATAAGAGCAACCACAAATAAAAATTGTATTACACATATTCTTCTGTAGTAACTGTTGTTTCTTCTTTATGAATTCCTTTGCCCAAACTTTGTTTTGTCAGTCCTCAGCAAGGCAGCAGAGATTTGTGCGACAATTGTTTGCTTACCCATATGAGTCGTTGCTTCATTTCTGCATGATAGACGAAGAGACGTCTGCGGCAGAAAAGTTGAACGATTGATGAGTGCGCTGTTTTTCTTTCCTTTCCTTCTCTTTCTTCGTCTTTTTGTCATCCCTTCTTAGGTAGTCTGTCTTTCAGGCGGCCATGTTCGTAACCCGGGTGGTCATGTACGCCCAGGATAACTCCGATGTGTCCTTGCAAGGAGACGGCAT
>JAHBMJ010003301.1:0-11686 GCA_018398765.1 Chromera velia | reverse complement strand
TGTGGGTGTGTGTGTGTGTGTGTGTGTGTGTGTGTGTGTGCGTATGCGTGTGCGTCTGTGTTCACACAGAGAGAGAGTGTGTGTGTGTCTGTATCTGTGTCTGTATCTGTGTCTGTGTCTGTGTGTGTCTGTGTGTGTGTGTATGTATGTGTGTGTGTGTGTGTGTGTGTGTGTGCGCGCGTGCGTGTATGTTCGTGTGTGTGCATGGGTATACCTATATGTAGGGGTGTCGTGTCTTGGTGTCTGCTAGTGTGTGCATGGGTCACAGTGGGTGGGTGTAGAGCTAGGTGTAGGTGATAAGAACCATGTTGGTGTATGATCGACTAGTGGGCTTAGCAGACAGATTCACGTACGTTGGACTCCATCAGTCAGGAGGAATATCAGTCCAGTACCAAGCACAATCACCAAACAAAGATAACGATCACATTCTTTGGGTGTGAGGATAAACATCAATCGATCAGTCGCTGCATGCCAATGAATGCGATAGGCCCGCATGCATGCCATCCGGGGCCGACTGACAGGCACTGCAGGGGCGGCGCACTGGTTGCACCACAACTTTTTTGAAGGTACGAGGCTGACCCGCGACGCACACAAGCATACATAAGCCAGACGTTAGGTATGAACCAGGGTGGTTCATAACATACATCCCTTTTCTTTTTCTTTGAAATTCTTTCTTTCTTTTCTCTTTTCTTTTTTTTTTTTTCTTTCTTTCTTTCTTTTTTTTTTTTATTTATCACGGACGGCTGCGTTGTGAATACGAGTGACGAAAGAGGTTGACTGATGAAGAGGAAACGTCCGAAACGAAGGGAAAGGAAATGGAGGAAAACGCTTGAGTCAAACAGACTGGGGACCAGCGAAGGTCTCTCGCAGTGCAATCAGACTAAACGATAAGAAGGAGAGACGGAGTGGCTAGCGATAGGAGGAAAGGATGAGGGCAAACGCAAAAGGAAATAGTCACATAATGGTGAGGCTCTAAAGAAGATACAGAGGACAAATGAGGAGCAAAACGTTTTTCTAACTTTCTTTTCTCTTGAACTTTAGACCAGGTGTTCTCTTTCTCTTTCTCTGAAGACATGATAATAACATCAGACAAAAAACAAGGTGGGTACATGTGAAACATGTGCCGATACAAGAGGAAATCGCTTATTACAGAGACAGAAGAGGAATATGCCGTTGGAAAAGAGGTCTGCACTGTGGGTGACACTGGAGACACAGACTGCCACACAGTAAAGGTCGCACTCAATGTACTGAACACAGGCAGACCCGTAGAATCAGATGCTCGAAAAGAAAAACAAAAACAAATCGGCTAGCAAATCGGCTTGTTGACAGAACGGTAAAACAAACAAAAGAAGACAAAAAGTTTTTACACTTCTGACTTATCGATGGAGATACCGCAACACCTCTCGATTGATGCCCCTCCCCCCTCTTTGGCTCAACGCTATCTGCCAGGAATCTCGAAAGGTTCCCCAGTACTGGTCATCTGACTCTTGGATTGGGGGACTCCCAGGTTGAGGTAGAGGGGCATTCGGGGTCTCTGTTGTTTCTTCATGTTGCTTGGGGACATCCTCTGTCGGAGATGCAGAGGTGACACAACCGGTGGGGTCACTTCGGAATTGCCACCAGTGTAGTTTGTCTACACCCCCTTTCTTCTTCACCTTGCGAGCTTGTTACTTTTCTGCTTTCTTCTACCATTTTGGAATGCACATGGCAGAAGAAAAGGAAGGCAATGCTGTGCTACTGGTAGGCTCAGGCACAATCTGTTAGGTGGCTGGGAAGGGGGCATGGCTCTCGTCTCTCACCTGAGTGGTCGGAGACGGGGATACAAACGTACTCTCAGTCATGGCTGCAGATGACTGTGCTAGTGGCACTGGTGGGTCCACCTGGTTATTTGGATTGGAAGGACTGGGAGAAGCTTATAATTTTAAATTGGATTGACAAGCGGTTGCGGGTGCAGCAGAGACGGCGGAACAGTGAAGTCCCTCTCCATCTTCATCAACTGCAAGAGGGGAGACGGCTTCAGGCTGGTCATCAGATCGGATACAACGAGGGACGTCTTCGCATGGCGAAGGATCAGATGGGGCCCCTGCATTTGGGTGACTTGTGTTGGTGCTGGAAGAGGAGGCAGGGATGCTTGCCTCTGGCTGGATTTCTTCTGGCACGCATGTTCGACTATGTGCACGACGACGCGCACTAGGACGCGCCTTCTTTTTCTTTTCCTTCGATTCCCCTTGGAGGGGAAGAGGGGTACTTTGCTGGGAGGGAGGGAAGACAAGATGCTCCTTCATGCGTGAAGGCACCTCTTCTTTCACCTTAGTTGCCTCCCGGGGCATAGGAGATGGCTGCCCTGCCACGCTGTCATACCAGACAGGGGAACGTACAAGGCTGAGAGATGGGGTAGGGGCAGAGCCACGGCTACCTCCGTTCTCGGTTACTGGGGGCTGTTCACACGTAGCATCAGAGGAAAAAAGTTTAACAGAAGGAAGAGAGGGCATCACCTCGACCTCAACGACGGTGGAAGGAGATTCTGCACCAACTTGGGCAGGAGCTGGAGACTTGAGTCTGTGTGGGGGGGCGGATGTCAAACACAGAGGATCAACGTAGGGGGGAAGGGTAGTCTCATCTTTATCACCCCCATCTGCATCTGCAGTCTCACCCTTCATATCCCCAACTGCTTCTGCAATACAGACGTCTTCAATGGTAGAAGAAGATGGGGCACGGGAACGCCGTTTTCCCCGGTGGGTCTTTTTTGATTTTGTCTTCGTCTCAACGCCGGAGCGGGCCACAAAGGAAGTCTTCTGCAAGACGTTCAAAAATTCTTCGGCCGCACGGAGGAGGTCCAAGAACGTCCCCTCACACACGGTCACCGGAAAGAGCAGGACCAACGCACAGGCCTGCTACAGATTTCCTACAGACGCCAGAACATGAGGAAGAACGGAAGTCATTTTCTTGAGGGAAATTTCAAAGGAAACGGGAAAAAGTCAGAGGATCAAATTAAAATGGCCAAGTGCCTAAAAGATAAGAAAAGAGTGCCCAAGAGCGAAGCAATGGAAGATGCACCGATAAAAAACATACGGAGGCCTTCAGGACGCAGCTCAGCTGCACTCCAAATCGGGCACACAACTCTCACTGCTCAATCAGGTTACCTCCTATAGAGTCCTTCTGTCACACCCACATAACCAGGACTGCTACCATGATAAGAACCATGTTGGTGTATGATCGACTAGTGGGCTTAGCAGACAGATTCACGTACGTTGGACTCCATCAGTCAGGAGGAATATCAGTCCAGTACCAAGCACAATCACCAAACAAAGATAACGATCACATTCTTTGGGTGTGAGGATAAACATCAATCGATCAGTCGCTGCACACCAATGAATGCGATAGGCCCGCATGCATGCCATCCGGGGCCGACTGACAGGCACTGCAGGGGCGGTGCACTGGTTGCACCACAACTTTTTTGAAGGTACGAGGCTGACCCGCGACGCACACAAGCATACATAAGCTAGACGTTAGGTATGAACCAGGGTGGTTCATAATAGTAGGGATGTATCTTTGAAGGACTGTGACACTGTGTACGACACTATATTTTTAGTGTTACCTTAGAATTTGCGTTACTTCAGACAGCTGTAACGTATGTCCTAACCGTCTCCGCACTGTGCTAGTAGGCGGCAGCACTGTGTTCAGTAGAAGAGCAGTCCTTCTACTCGAAATCTTACATGCCTGTATCTCAGTATGCTGTACGCATGTATAGATAGACGGACACATGCCAATTCGATGCCAAATACACGTACGGCACGAAAAATTAATAAATCTCGGCTTGGCTCAAACACCACCCCGTGAACGATCGGTCGCGCGCACAATTCAAAATCGTCCTGGCACAAGCCGCAGTACCAATGCACACACTCTCAATCCTGATATGCCAGACAAGCAACCGCAATTCCAACACACAACATTACGTGCGACCCCCTCTTTCGGTCTCGCCACTGTCTTTTTTCTATCGCTTGTGGCTCTGTGTACTAAGTAAAAGAGACGTTCGATCAAAGATTAATAGGACAAAAAGAATCGAAATAACAAAGATACAAATGCAAACATATTCAATATATCGTTGGCCTAAAGCACTCCAGAAACGCAACCTCATTCAACCATGCTTCAATCAGATCCGTACTGGCCGTACGGACCAAAACACGCAAATATTGTTCCTTGAGAAAATTAAAAGGCCATCGCAAAGACAGCAATTCAACGAACATTAATGACAATTCCCTTACCATCAAACAGGTGGGCAGATTTGCGGATAAAAGCATTCTTGTAATGTGACTGCATATCAGACCTGAACGCGTAGAACGGCTGACCACACACACATTCCCATGAACGAAACGGGGACGCAAATAAACAGAAGAATGTAACGACAGGTCACTCCCATGTGCAGTTTCCAAGGACACATCAACGAAAAGGGAGAAAACAGATCTATTCGGATTCTTTGGAGAGAATAAAACAATTTCTGGGAGACTCTCGAGAGTGAAAAGAGAGAGACCCAAAACCTCCTTCCCACACTGTCTCTCCAAAACACATGTACCATAGTAGAAATCATAGCGCTGTAGTGAAAGTATAAAAGGATCGTTTCCAAGAAAATTGGAAGCAACAGAACGAGCCATCAACGTCCAATCGTCCATGTAGCACCTCATGAACCACTTAGAAGACTGCCATGAAGTGACATTCAGGAGAAGTGCTTTCTGATATTCCTTCCATGCAGCATAAAAACGCACGCCCCCGGGTGAACACGGACTCCCTTGCGGGAATCCCTCCACCTGAGCAACCCTCTCCCCCAACACCCGGATAGTATTTGAATTAAAGTCAACTCTAATTAAATCATACAACAAACTCAACGAAACACAGGTGGCATGTGCATGGTTTACGTGTGTGGAAAGGAAAACCTCTTGTTTCTTCTTCACACACCTTGTGAGCCACGCCTCCCCAACAGTAGGGCCCGCACTCTTCATAAAAACAGACCCCCCCTTTCTCAGCACAGCAAAACGATACCTGGAAGAAGAAGAAAGAAAACAAACCAAAGCATCGAGAGAAGCTAAAAAGTCAGCTTAGGGTAAAGACGGAAAGTACGCCTTGATGTCATCCACCGCAATTGCAACCGAACCTATCGGCCAGCTCGGTAGGGCACGCATAGACGACGCCCTGTCTGCAACCCGTCCGAACCCAACGTTGAAGTCATCCAACATTTCTTAAAATTGGAAAATAGAATTCAAATCACAATGTGGTGTAAAAAATTTTAAGAGTCCGTTAAGAACCTTGCAGAAAAAAGAAAAGACCCCCTTCCAACAGTGCTTTGCATATGAAACCAACTGCCTGAATTTCAATGCATCCCACCCGCCCACAACCAAACCATCGGACCCTCAAGACTTCCTCTTTGGCCATAGAATCCCCGTCCCAAACTCATGTCGTATTCTGCTAGGAATCGCAAACTGAGCCATGAATGTCTTCATTGGGACAGACCACAAAGATGGATCAAACAACAGAGACTCACGATCAGCGATTTGTGTTGGAGTAAGTCGAACATATGCGGCATTTGCAAGGAAGGCCCTACGCACCGCAGCCCACCCACTCGGAAATTTTTGGTACCAGAACTTTAAGACCCCTGCCAAATTTTCCCTTTTTTGCCCCTCCCTTGCCAAACTTTCCCACAAAAGCTTAAATAAGGCAAAAAACACTGCTGAAATCAAATTTAAACATCTGACCCATCGAAGGCTAATTTTCTCTAGTCTTCAATACCAAATATTCCCGAGCTGAAGACCCCTTACCAATTTTTCTAGAGTGGATGGGCCGCGCCTATGCACACACGCAACATACATCCGACGGCAGAGAAAAGCTAAGTCGCCCTTAGCTCTATCTATGGATGTAATGATAAGTGCAGCCTTTATCGCCTTCACAACCGCAGACCCCTTCTCAGGCAACTTGGGGCCTAAACGATATATCTCTAACATGGAGAGCCAATGATATTGTAGATCTGCCCATGCAGCAGCAGATACAGACATATGCCCCCTACACCCTTGACCCACAAGACCTCCTCTGAGTGTATTCACGTACGATAAAAAAGACAACAAACCCTTCTTTACCCCTTTCCACCCCCCAGACCTGGGCGACAGCTCAGAAGTAGCGGAGAAATTCGAGGGAAGAGAGAGAGCAGACCGAAGACAAGGAGAAAGAGAGAGCAGAGAGCAGACATGTCGATCAAGGCAGTCCAAACCATACATAATCCCAAAGGATCGACATGGGCACACAGAACCATCGGTGCACGTCATATCTACAGATTCCTCAGTAACTCCCCCCCCATTTACGTCATCACCCTCCCCCCCACAAACAGAGTAGGAATTGTCAAGCGCTTGCTGTAGATTATACAAACGGGCTGGCAAAACCACCACCCCCAAAGATCCTCCTATACTGGCCTCCCTCCACCAATCCCTCATTTAATTTACTGACCGATAAAACCGAGAAAATTTAAAGGAGGGAAGTCCGCCAGAGGCAAACGGAACGTTTTACTTCTCGTGTCCTTAATCTTCTTGATAGACCACCCTTTTAATTCGCACAACCTGCCCACATTAGCATCAAAAACCGCCCTCCCCACCCCCAATACCCCACGAACAGGAAACAGGCTACAGACAGACAACAGATCATTTTCATAAACAGACAAAGCCCTCAGCTGATTGTCACTTATTCTCTTCTTACTGAGAAACAACAATAGAAGCGAGTGGAAAACAAAGATTGCTGTGTTCGTAGAGCCGGAGATTGTACCTCTCCCCCCCCCATTCCCAGTAGATAGACTCCCCCCCCTACCCCCAAACCCCCTCACAGCAGACAAACAAGCAGCACGGGAGAACGCAGTCCCTCCTCGGCTCACCATTGCCACCGTAATCCTCCTCCTAACCATAAGGAACTCCGACAGCTTGTCCGAGCAGATTGAAACACCTTTACGTCCGGAAGCCAACCTTTCCGACCTCCTCAAAGCCCTATCCCCCCCACCCCCCCCTATCACCTCTCTGTTCATGCAGTCAGATTTGAACCTCCAGCTAAAGTCGCCTTTCACTCTCCTCCTCACTCCCACCGTATTCCACTTCGGCATGTACGATCGAATGCAGGCCATCTCTGCATCTCGCAATTCCATCTGGGACCCTGTAACAACGACCAGTGGTGTAACCATAAACAATCCATGCCTCTTGTTATTTGCAGAGAGAGTTGAGTAGAATCGATATGCATACCCCCTTCCTGACGCGTTCCTTTTTCCACTAACCCTACTCCCTACCCCCCTTCCTGCCGCATAAAGATACTGAATGAACCTATCCATCACAAAGCCTACCGTACTCCCCAAATAAAACCCACGTACCCATGGAGACCAAACCATATAGATGACTTTCCTTACCGTGAAGTCTGCATGATCCCAGTGCTGCCTGCAGCCCCTCTTGACGCCCCTTAAAAAGACAGAAAACTTTGAATCCAATAATTAAAATCAAGAAAAAGATCCGCTGTCATGCAATATAAAAGCAAGAGCCGACGTAACACCCTCTTTTTCATCCCTGCCCTAAAGACTGTGTATTCTCTTGCAGCAGGGTCCTCCTTCTTATGTGGAGACGGGGGGGAAATAGTGAGTGAGTATGATGGTGGAACCGAAGCATGCATATGCAGCGAGACGGAGAGTGCACACTCGCAGTCACAAACTCGTGACCCACATACGGGATAAGATTGCATTTTGTTTTCCCCGGTACAAGCAAGAAACATCCTTAATCCTGCCATTGCTAACATACGTTCGGATACTTCCTCCCTGCATCTCTCAGTCACAGCATTTCTCCTAAAACCCCTCACTCCTCTGTCAGCCAAGTTGAACAACCGATCACGCACAGAGTCAATTTTTCTTTCAAACCAGTCAATGAATGAATTAATCCCTTTTGTGGAGAAAGATATGTCAAAGCTTACTTGATTAGGTCGCTTCGAAATCGCATCCCGATCCTCCAGTCAAGCACCGCCCTGGCCGCCCTTTCCTTTCTATAGGGCCAACACTACCCCGAACACGAGGGCTTGGATGTCTGCATCATCTGGAATATTACCCACCCTGCAGTCCGTAAGGAACTGTACCAGATCCCTCCTTGCCACACTCTCTTCTACCCCTTTGATACCGATTTTTATCAGCTTCAACGACTCGACGACTGCTTGCATCTCCCCGTCCCTGGATACCGGTACCTCCTTCAGCAGATTGCCAAAGGAGATCCTGTCACCGGATCCTCTCTCCGGGGGTTCAAGGCCTAAGCCCCGAAGTACATTCCCAGGCTGTTTGATATGCCTAGGTGTCATGTTCACTGGGAAGACAAACTCCGATCTGTCCCCTTTGGTCCCTCTGCTCTTTGCATCCACCGTCTCCCCTCCATTCACCCCCCCATTCATGCTCCCATCCCCTTCATCCGCTTGTTCTCTCCTCCTCTTAGCAGACAGGGGTCTCACTCCAGGCGCGGTGGCAGCTGTGATACTCTGACCCTGTGATACTCCCCCCCCCCATTGCCTGTGGCATGTCTTGATCTGTGCCCGGCTGGGCCACGTCCTCCCCCACGATCACGATAGGCACCTAAGGACCTGCTGGTGGGAGAACCAGATGGCCTCCCCCCCCTCCTACTACTGCTACTGTGGCCATCGTTGTTGAACTGTCCTTCCTCACGTTTGTGTGACTCCCCCGATTCAGACTCATACTTGTACTCCCACCCACGCCCATCCTTACACCCCCCCTCGAGCGGAGCCGTCGGTGTCAGGCCTCTCGGCAGCCCACCCGACCCCGTCCCCTGGGCCCGAAGCTCCCACTATCTCGCCAATGCAGTCACATGATTTATGAACTGCAGCGGAGACGAAGCCCTGCAGGCTTTCACTATCCCTCTAATCATCCTCTCCCCCGACTCCCCACTAGGGAGCATCATGGAAATGAAGTCCACCAGCCTGTGGAAGCTGATATACTTCCCACCGATCTCATTCACCATTGCCTTCACCGCTCCTTCGAACTCCTTCTGCCTCACCCCCCCTGCCGGGTACACCTCCCTCTTCAAAGCCCTGAAGGGCCCCTTCAAGGGGATATCGAGGAAGTCACACCTGAAGTGAGCCCTGGATGTCGTCGCTTCCCTGATGAACGCTAGTCCGGGAGAGTATGCTGGATTTAGGGTCCTCCCGTCCAGTTTGAACTGAAAGGACGGGTGCCAGAGCTTGTTTGCATCAACGGACCTCGCTACCATGCACGTAAATTCGTGCAGACGGGAGTTCTTATCCACGGCCTTGATCTGCTTCATCTGGTTCTCGGGTATCACTTGCAGGAGCAGGCTCTTTGTACCACCTCCTCCCTAAAAGTCGTACACGTCCATCACTTGTGCCGCCAACCCCGCCCTTGCCCTCTCCAACGCCGCTTACATGTTCTCTCTATCCCTCATCTCCACCACAACTGCCTTTTTCCTTCCCTGCGCGGAACCTACCTGCCCACGTATCCAGAGGGCCGCCTCCCTGTCCACCGGAATGGCTGGCAGTGCTCCCAACTCGTCATCCCACCGTCCACTCATTGTGCAAGGCTACAAATCCTACTTTCAAGTGGACTTCCAGGAGAGTGTCTATCTTAAAGTTTCTGCCCACAGTTCTGCTTACAAAACAAACCACACCTTGCCCCTGAAGGTAAGACAATTACTTACAAGTGTATCGTAAAAATTCCGAGTTCTTGGCCAAACGCCACCTTGAGAACACGTACAATTAGTGTTACCTTAGAATTTGCGTTACTTCAGACAGCTGTAATGTATGTCCTAACCGTCTCCACACTGTGCTAGTAGGCGGCAGCACTGTGTTCAGTGGAAGAGCAGTCCTTCTACTCGAAATCTTACATGCCTGTATCTCAGTATGCTGCACGCATGTATAGATAGACGGACACATGCCAATTCGATGCCAAATACACGTACGGCGCGAAAAATCAATAAATCTCGGCTTAGCTCAAACACCACCCCGTGAACGATCGGTCGCGCGCACAATTCAAAATCGTCCTGGCACAAGCCGCAGTACCAATGCGCACACTCTCAATCCTGACATGCCAGACAAGCAACCGCAATTCCAACACACTATATGTTTGGGGATATATCTGTCATTATGTGTGTGTAAGACTATGTATGTGAACAGGCGTATCCCTACATGTGTAGCCATATAGATGCTAATAGATATAAGCCCTGGCCCTTAAATTGTGACCATTCAACCACCCTTTGCATCGAGTGATCTGTATGGATGAATCTGTATAGTTTTCTTTTTCATTTTTCAATTCTTTTTTTTTTTTGTAAAAAAAATGGCCAGCTCCAGGTAGGGCCCTATCTGAAAGCAGTATAAGCGCCCTCATCGCGCGCGTGCACGTCGATGACAGACGTGCGACAATGGCGCAAAATATAAGAGTAAAGGGTAACATGGTGTTTGTCTGTGTGCAAGTCAGTGGGTGTTGGCAGGTGTTTATCTATAGGTACATTAGGATGGTATACGCCCATTTGGTCATAATTCAAGGGCTAGGGCATCGTAAGCTGTGTAACTTTGATTTCTTTTTTCTCTTGAATAAACGTCTTTGCCGTCTCTGCCGTCTCTGTAGGTTACTTGAAGCGACTGACTCTCTCTCTGGGCGGCGTTTCTCGGAAAGTTGGTCTTCTTCGATTTGGACCCTTTTTTGCTTCCCCCCTCCCCCTTCCCTCTGTGTGTATGTATGTATGTATGTGTGTGTATGTATGTGTGTGTGTGTGTGTGTGTGTGTGTGTGTATGGATGGATAGATGGATGGATGGATGAGTGGTTGGTTGATTGGGTGGGTAGGTAGGTTACTGAGTGTGAGGGTGCACGCAGGCTAGTTCAGAGGTTGGGTGTACAGAGCTAGCAGGGATAGAGAGAGAGAGAGAGAGAGAGAGAGAGAGAGAAAGAGAAAGAAAGAAGGTGAGAGAGGGAAAAAGAGTGTAGAGAGACGGCGCATACGTTTCAGTGAGAGAAAAGGAAGGAGAAAGGATCGAGATAAGTAGGTAAGAAAGAGTGAGACAGGCCTTTCACGGAAACAGAGAGTATGTGTGACAGGAGAAGTGTGACTGAATAGACGAATGACTATCAGTGAATGAAAGAGCAGAGAGGTGCAGTGGGTAGGACATGGTAGAGAAGAGTGATGAAAGATAAACAAAACAGACGAGTGTACACTGTACGGAGGGGCTTGGCAATCGGTTGGTAGAAAGTGAAGGATAGGGGCACATTCAGTCAGACAGTGTACCTGATGGTAGAAAGCTTGTGGTAGAAGAGCGAAAGAGAGAGAGAAGGGAAGAAGGCAGGCAGGGAGAGAACACAAATGGGTTGGTTACTTGGTAGGTCGGTTGGGTAGCCTTTTCCTTCCGTTCATGTGTTCTGCCAGTCAGAAAGAAAAAGAAGTCATTTCGAGAAAAACACGTTTTTATGGTTTGACTCTACGAATCGTGAGCTGTGTGACTTTGATTTCTTTTTGTTCTTGAATAAACGTCTTTGCTGTCTCTGCCGTCTCTGCAGGTTACTTGGAGCGACTGACTCTCTCTCTGGGCGGCGTTTCTCGAAAAGTTGGTCTTCTTCGATTTAGACCCTTTTTTGCTCCCCCCCTCCCCCTTCCCTCTGTGTGTATATATGTATGT
>JAHBMJ010003300.1:0-11757 GCA_018398765.1 Chromera velia | reverse complement strand
GCAGTCGGCGGATAGGACTAGTCCCAGGTAGGGTTGCTCTCTTGCTTCTTTCATCACTATCTCCCCCAGTCTAACTTCTTCTTTCTCTCTTGATGCGATGCGGCCAGACCGGACCAATCTCGACTTGTCAGAGAATAGAAGACGGAGAGGTTCTGCAAAGGCTACAAGGTTCGAAAGAAGAAGGTTCAACTGTCTATCTGAGGATTCGAGGAGTGTTATGTCATCTGCAAACAGAGGGGCAAGGAAATTGACCCACCTCCCGTTTTCTCCTGCCGACACCTTTGGCCTCTGTCTGTCGGTCTGTCGTCTCTGTCCTCTCCTCTTTCTTACTTCCTTTGGCAAGTCATGTGTGTACACAGAGTAAAGGGAAGGGCTGCTCGGGCCTCTTTGCTTAAGTCCTTTGTCTTCTGGGTACCACATGCTCGTTCCCTTTACCCATGCCCTCACTTTTTCCAGAGAGGCCTCAACCCATCTGATCAGACCTTCCTCCACCCCTGCCTTTCTCAATTTCTCTTTTAACTTTTCCATGCAACCTCACTTCGTCGAAAGCCGGTGTGAAGTCAACAAAAGCAACACTGAGCACTTCCATTCGAACAATAACGAACAGCAAAAGAAAAATTGCATTGCATGTGCCTGTCTTTCTCTTGTATGCGAACTGCCATGGCGTCTGTCTGGCTTCCTTTTCCACCTTTGTTCTCATGATCATGTCTCCCCATTTCGCATCTGCTACCACCAGGTGCACTCCCCTCCATTCCCCAATTAGTGCAAGTGACTTATCCGATTTTGGAAGGGCCGTCACCGGCAAGTCATTCCACCCTTTCGGCTACCAGCCAAAACGATATACAACATTAATTAACAAAACATATAAAGATACCAGCTCAGTCGATTTTTCCATCGTTCTCAGCATTTCTGGGGGCATTCCGTCCTTCCCAGCGGCCTTTCTGGGGTTGCTTGCTCTTTTCATTGCCTTCCTTACCTCCTTTTCCTCTGCTATGTGCCATCCTTTCTCCTTAATCGCTCTACTCACTGTCGTTTTTCTTTCTTGTTCCCTCTTTCTCTCTTCTTTCTCTTCCTTTGGCAGCTCGTACGTTTGTTTGAAACCTTCTGCTACCTGCTGGGTCGTCATGCTGTCTTTTATTTTTCTTAGTGCTGCCCTCCTGTCTTCCTTACCGAGTCTCCTCTACACCTTCCAGCAGCCTCCTTCATTTATTTCGGCTCTTATGTTCTCCACCTTTCTCTTTTCTGCTTTCCGTTGCTCTCTCGTCACCACGTTTCTCAGCGCTCTCTCTATCATGACTAACTATTTTCTCCTCTCCTCATATGCCTGTCTCAATCTTTCTCCTTCCTGAGCTGAGGTGCTGCTCTCGTTTTCTCGTTCATCCCTCTGCTCTCTTTCTGCTTTCAGGCCTCTGATTTCCTCTCTCACTTTTCTCTCTATTCTTCTGAGTTTTCTTATTTGCTTTCTTCCTTCCCCTCTCAGCGCTTCTGCTGGCTCTTCTTTCCTCTCCCTTTTTCTTTCTTCTTTCTTCTCCTTCCTTGTTACCCACATGAAGGTTTTCTCTCTGATGTGTTAGAACTTCTGGTATGCTTCATCGAGCAAGTCTTTCTTTATTTCTTCTTCCTCTTCCATATCCATTGCTTTCTGAAAGACCTCACTCACTTTTTCCTCCTTCACTCTTTTTTGAAGCTCTTGGAGATACCTCTCCTCTCCTTCCTTTATGAGCATTCCTTTCCATCTTGGCTTAATTAGATCTTCTCTTTTCTCGTTTTTCTTTCTCTTTTCCCTCTTTTTTGTCTTTCTTCGCCTATCTTTTCTTCTTTTCTTTTTGTTTTGTTCTTGGTTGGCTTCGTTCTCTTCCTCGTTTCCTCTTCCCTCGCTGCTTTCATTCTCTCTTTCTTCCTCCCTCAGGACTAATCTAAGAGCTGAATGGTCTGACCGAGCTAAGCATACACAAAATACAGAAAAAAGAAGAACAGATGGCAGAGACACAGGAGACATGCATGCATAGTCGATCAGGGACCTCCCTCTATCTCCCCCCCTGTCGAAGGTAAACGATCCATCGAAGTTGAAAGCTACCTTCTCCCCCCCCTCTTCGACCGCACACCGCCTCAGTCCATTCAGAGGAACAATGCCCACCATCTCACAAAAACGAATAAGAGCCCTTCCCTTCGTGTTCTCCGTCTCGTCTTCAGACTCCCTCTCCGGTCTGAAAACTTCCTCTCTCCCACTTGTTTGTGCCCACTCTTCCCCTTCTCCCCCTCCCTTCCCTGTCCAGACTATCAGAGGAGTTTTCTTTCCAGTGTGGGCGTTGAAGTCCCCCATCACGCAGACCTCTGAGAATCTGCTCTCTCCTTTTCTTTCTCTCTCTGCTCTTTTCTCTTCGATTCTCTCTGCCAAATTGTTGAAGTGTGTCTCATCTGCGTAGTTCGACTCTTCATGGGGGTCATACAAGCCAACGAAGAGCGGGAAGCCTGGTGCTTCTGCAAATACCGCTATCTCCGTTGCTCTTTCTGTCGTAAAGCCCAGCTCTCTTACCTTTCTGCTCATCAATACCATCACCCCCCCTGTCGTCGTCACTTCTCTTCCCTCCTTTACTAACGGGAAATTCGTTCCTTGCAGTCTTCCTCCATTCATACTGCACACTGTCCTCTCTGTTCTAGTGAGCCCACATCTCTACTCCTTTGTCTTTCTTGTTCTGTTTGCTCTTCCTGTTCATCACGGGGGAAGATAAAAAAGAAAAGGAAGAAGAGGAAGACGAAGAAGAGGAAGAAGAAGAAGAAGAAGAAGAAGAAGAAGAAGAAGAAGAAGATGAAAACGAAGACAAAGACGAAGACGAGGACGAAGACGAAGACGAAGACGAAGACGAAGAAGAAGAAGAAAAAGAAAAAGAAGAAGAGAGAATATGAGGAGGAGGAGAAGAAGAAGAAGAAGAAGAAGAAGAAGAAGAAGAAGAAGCAGAAGAAAAAGAAGCAGAAGAAGAAGAAGAAGAAAAAGAAAAAGAAGAAGAAGAATAAAAAGAAGAAGAAGAAGAAGAAAAAGAAGAAGAGGGAATATGAGGAGGAGAAGAAGAGGAGGAGGAGGAAGAAGAAGAAGAAGAAGAAGAAGAAATCTCCTGGCGGTCTGGCCTCTTCCCACCCCTCCTTCCCTATTCTTTCCCGCCCTCTTTCTTTCCCCCGCCAGTGCCAGGGAAAGAGAAACAAAAACCAAGAGACTCAAAGGAAAAAGAAAAACAAGAGGAAGACGCAAAAGAAGTAGTGAAGCTGTAAGAAGACAGACCTGGTGGAGGACAACGAGGCAAAGAAGCTCGAACGGAACAGGAAAGAGAAGAACATACATATGAACACATGTTGGCACGTATTTATTCGTCTTTGTAAATTAAACTATTCTCCTTCTCTGACGAGCCTTCGATTTCTGAGGAGAAAGAGAAGCCAAACCGGGATCCGTCTTGCTCGGGTGTGTTAATTGAGAATGGATGTATGTTGCAGAAATATCTGGGATGCTCGAGGGTGTTTTCTGGTTCTTTTTCTCTGGCAGGGCCACAATCTACATCCCAGGGGTCTAACTGAAAGGGAACGAAATCGCTTTTTTCTTCTTTGTCCTCCTCTGGACTCTCCTTCCCTCCTGTCCTTCTTCCCAACAAAACTCCTCCACCTTTTCTCACTTGGTTTCTCTCCGTCTCCCCTGCAGGTGGATTGGTCCTTTCTCTGTGCGTTTTTTCAAGGTGTTTTTTAGATTTTTTTTACTCTAATCTTGGCGTGTTATAGGAAAAAAAAACTGAGCAGATCTATTTTTTTAAGGTAAACACTCTTACATGCCCGCCGGCCGTTTTGTTTTCCAGAGCCATGTACGTGATATAAAGTAGCGTCGAGATCGAACGAGCTTGTAATTAAACAATATCTCTGAGTAATGTACTAGTATCCGAGTCTTTGCTCTCATTTCAGCAGCAAATTTAGCTCCGACCCCGTCTTTTATTACATGTTCCACTCATAACTTGACACTATAGATATAGTCCTTACATCTTCTAAGATCCTGTATAGTGAAGAAGTAGTGAGTGTTTGAATTTGAATTTTTAGAATAAAAAGATCTTTTATTCCAAGTTTTTAGTTACTCTTGTTCTATCTTGTTCGGACTAGTTCTAATTAAAAATTGCTAAGAACCAAAGCTTTGGCAGAAAATGCTCTAGCCAATTATTGAATCTGAGTTGTAATGATGCAGGTTCAATGCGATCGTACACTCTAAGCCAATGTTCGACAGACGGAATTAACGGGAATTAATGTATGTGACTTTTAAAAAATATATACCCCACGCATGCAGCGGCGGCAGCCCAGCCATTTAAGCTTTTATCGTCGCCTTATGTCGTTCATATATGAGTCTTTTTAGAGGAGGGCTCGCTAGATGTATAGAGGTATAGGATTACGTCTTACTGAAGGGTTGGCCCCGGCAAACAGGAAAGGCTAAGCTGTGCTTTAGCTCTTTCTTAAGCGTCATCGTCCAAGAAAGGCTAAGCTGTGCTTTACCTCTTTCTTAAGCATCATCGTCCAAAAAGGATCCTAGACGGCTCTTTGTCTGAAAAGCGGGCCCAACTAGAGCGGGTCCAATATGATAGGGAAGCAAGCAAGTTGCTTGAAAATATGTATATATTAGAAAGGCGGCTGCTTGGTGACCAGAGTATCTGGTAAAGAAATGAATAATGGAATATACAAAGCAGTGCACTGATGACCGAATAGTCTGTAGAAAGAATAATGCGTAGGGGCATGAGTCAGAGTGAATATGCGTATGGGCATGAGTCAAAGAGGATGTGCACAGAAGCATAAGTCAGAGAGAATGTGCGCAAGGGCACGAGTCAGAGAGAATGTGTACAGAGGCACGAGTCAGAGCGAATATATAAGGGGAGAAGTCTGCTCATCCAGTGGCTGCTTGCCTAGAGAATCCTAGAAAGAATTCTTTACATTCCTTTGCAATGACTGAACGAGTACGCAGAGAGAGAAATCCCTGTCATCCTCTGCTTGCAAGGACTGAATAAAAACGCAAGGAGACTTAGCAGAATCTCTGCCTTGCTGCTGCAACCACCGAATGAACATGAGGAGAGAATTCTATACATTCTTTTTGCAATGACCGAACGAGTGTGCAGAGAGGAGGAATTGATCTCTGCCACCATATACCGGCTTGCAATGAATGGACAAACATGTAAATAGAATTCTGTATATTCCTTTTATGACAACTGAATGAGCATGCAGAGAAAAGAATCTTTGTCCTGCTCTTGGTCGTGTTCTGCTTGCAATGACTGAACGAACGCGCAGGAACACTCAACGGAATCTCTGCCTTGCTGCTGCGACGACCGAATGAACACGGAGAAAGAATTCTTTGCATTCCTTTTATAACAACCAAACGAGTATGCAGAGACTCTGAGAGGAATCTCTCTTATCCTGCTTAAACAGACACACAGGGAGATTCAACAGAATGTTTGCCTTGCTGCTGTAATGACCGAATAAAGTTTAACATTTAAAGAGAATTCTTTGCATTCCTTTTGCAACGATCAAAGGAGTGTGTAAAAAGAGGAATTTCTGTCATCTTCTGCTTGCAACAACTGAACAAGCACGCAGGGACATCAGCGGAATCTATGCCTTGTTGCTGCAACAAGCTGCTGCACGACCGAACAAACATAGAGAGAGGAATCTCTGTCATCTTTTGCTTGCAACGACCAAACGAATATGAAGAGAGAAATCTTTGCATTCCTTTCGTAACAACCGAACAAATATGCAGAGAGAGGAATCTGTGTCGTCTATAGTCTGTCGTCCTCTGCTTGTAGCGACTGAACAAACATGCAAAGAGACTCAACGGAATCTCTGCCTTGCTGCGAACGAACATGAAGAGAGAATTCTTTGCATTCCTTTTGCAACGACTGAACGAGTGTGCAGAGAGAGGAATCTCTGTCATCCTCCGCTCACAACGACTGAACGAACACGCTAGGAGACTCAGCGGAATCTCTGCCTTCCTGCTGCAATGACCAAGCGAAATCGAATGAACATAAACAGAGAATTCTTTGTATTCTTTTTACAACGATTGAATGAGTGTGCAGAGAAAGGAAGCTCTGTCATCCTCCGCTTGCAACGATTGAACGAACACGCTAGGAGACTCAGCGGAATCTCTGCCTTGTTGCTGCAAGTTAAGGTGCAACGACCGAACGAAATCGAATAGACATAAAGAGAAAATTCTTTGCATTCCTTTTGCAACGACAGAACAAGTGTGCAGAGAGGGGAACCTGTGTCATTCTCTGCTTGCGACGACTGAACGGACACACAAAGAGACTCAGCCACGACTGAACGATCCTTCATCTTTTTGCTGAGATAATCAACGATCAAATGAATATGGTGCAGAGACAGGACTTATCTTCGCCTTGCTGCTGCCACTGGGTCTGAGAATGAATGCAGTGAGGGATTTCTGCCCTTTTCTATCTACAACTTGAAAAGGAAATGAACGCAGAGAGAAGGATCTGTGTGCTTCTCTGTCTGCGAGGCAGAATAAATGTGAGAATGAGTGTAGAGGGGGATCCTAGGGGGGGATCTCTGCCCTGTCCTATCTGCAAGAAGGAATGAATGCAGAAAGAAGGATCTGTGTCCTTCGTTGTCTGTAAGAAGGAAGGAATGTATAGAGAGAGCTTTGCTCTGGCTGTGACACAGTCTGTAAGGCGGGATAAATCTGAAAATCAATGCAGAGAACCATCTCTGCGCTATCTATTCGCAAGAAACAAAGAAATTTCAATGCAGAGAGAGGGATCTGTGCACTTCTTTCTGGGAGGCAGGATGAATCTGAGAATGAATGCAGAGAGCGATCTCTACGCTATCCAATCTGCAAGAAGCAGAGAATGCAGAGAGAAGGATCTGTGCGCTTCTCTCTAGGAGGCGGAATGAATCTGAAAATGGATACAGAGAGGGATCTCTGTCCTATCCTATCTGCAAAAAGGAATGACTGCAGAGAGAGGGATCTGTGCACTTCTCTCTGGGAGGCGGATTTGGCGAATAAATCTAAGAATGGGTACAGAGAGGGATCTCTGTCCTATCCTATCTGCAAGAAGGAATGACTGCAGAGAGAGGGATCTGTGCGCTTCTCTTTGGGAGGCGGAATAAATCTGAGAATGGGTACAGAGAGGGATCTCTGTCCTATCATATCTGTAAGACGGAATGAATGCAGAGAGAGGGATCTGTGAGCTTTTCTCTGGGAGGCGGAATGAATTTGCGAATGGATACAGAGAGGGATCTCTGTCCTATCTTATCTGCAAGACGGAATGAATGCAGAGAGAGGGATCTGTGAGCTTCTCTCTGGGAGGCGGAATAAATCTGAGAATAGATACAGAGAGGCATCTCTGTCCTATCCTATCTGCAAGATGGAATGAATGCAGAGAGAGGGATCTGTGAGCTTCCCTTTCTGCGAGGCAGAATGGACCAAGAATGACTGCAGAGAGGGATCTCTGTCCTCAGCCAATGGATCTGCAAGAAGAAATGAATAACATTGTAGAGAGAAGGAATTATGTGCTACACTGTCTGCAGGAATTAAGGAATGTGTGCAGAGAGAGAGAGAGATCTGCACCTTTGCCTGTCTGCAAGCCAGAATGCATGTAGAGGATGGTTCAAGGCCTTTAGAATTATCCCTGTCCACAAAAAGATACAAAAAGGAGTGGATGCAGAGGGATTGATTAATTCTTGCCTTTTGCTGTCTACAAGAAGGAGTGAATGTAGAGAGACGCATCTGTACCTTTCGCTTTCTATAAGAAAGGAATGTCATTGAATACTGAGAGAGAGATCTGGGTTCCCCTTGTCTGAAAGAAAGAATGAATGCAGATAGGGACCTTTGCCCTTGTCTAGCTGCAAGCAAGCAGGAATGTAGAGAGGGATCTGGCCCTTCACTGTGTACAGGAAGAAAGGAATGCGGATGGATCTACGTTTGCAAGGAGGAAGGGATACAGAGACAGGGATTTTTGCCCTTCGCTGCCTGTACAAAAGGGACGAATGGTCAGAGAGGGATCGGTGTACTCCTTGTCTGTAAGAAAGAATGATTGCAGAGAGGGATCCCTCGTCTGGGTGCAAGCGAGAAGGGATGCAGATAAGGATTTTTGCCCGTCATCATGTGTAAGAAGAAAAGAATGCAGAGGGATGATTCATCAGAAGTGCAAGGGTTCTTGCCATGGGTGCGTTGGCCTGAGTTCTTCGCTTTGATCCCAAAAATCTAGCCCAAAAATTCTTCGATGACTCGTGTGGCTAAAGACTACAAAATGCATTCACAAGGATGGCTTGGATGTTGAAGGATAAAATAGGGTGTGTGTGATAGAAGGAAAAATGTGTGTGAAGGAAGTTTAACCCGAGAACAGAATGCGTTCAGGTGCAGCAGCATCAAATTGACAATATGAACATGTGAAAGGAGACACAAAGACCGAAGATGCTCCGGGGTACGAAAGTTCTCACTCAGACTGTCTGGCTCAGTAATAATCATGTACGCAATGGCATGTAAACAGAGTATGCTCATTCACGGAGGCAAGAAGAATGTGGTGTACGGTGACAGGAGACGAAAATGTGCTCAGTGGTAAGCAGAATATATGTGGTCAGGGGAACATAAGGACCGAATGCTCAGGAACAAGAAGAACACGGTGTGCAGGGGACTGAGAAATGAGTGTGTGACCCGGTGATGATCCGGTGTGATCGTGTTCGCATGGGCAGGAAGCAGAGACAATGTATGCAGGAGCATAAGTCAGAGAGAATGTGCGCACGGGCACGAGTCAGAGAGAATGTATACAGAGGCACGAGTCAGACAGAACGTATGTATGGGCACCTGGTCTAGTCAGAGAGAATATGTGCATGGGTATGAGTTAGAGAGAATATGCACAGGGGCATGAGGAATGGGTACGAATATGTGTGACCGGGCGATGATCCGGTGTTATCGTGTGTGAAAGGCACGAGTCAAACAGAGTGTGCGTAGCGGCACCAGTCAGAGAGACGCAGAGAGAATGTGTGCAAGGGCACGAGGCAGAGAGAATATGCGCAGGGGCATGAGTCAGAGAGAATGTGCGCAGGGGCATAAGTCAGAGATGTGAATGTGTGTGACCCTAATGTGTGACCAGGCGATAATCCGGTGTCATCGTGTAATATGTGGGGCACGAGTCAGACAGAATGCGGCAGGGGCATAAAAAATACATGTTCATGGGGCAGCGATTGAAACAGAGCTCCCACTTGACCTAAGGCACAAAGAATGGGCAGGGGCAAAAAGGAGAGTTCACACTTGACTTAAAATTGTCACGAAGAATCTTTGTATGCAGCGGCACACGACGGAGTTTACGCTCAACTCAACGCACGAACAAGAAGAGAGTTTACCACTGAGCTTAAGAGCATGAGTGCTTGTAAACTTGTAGGCAACAAATAAATCTCACACTTGAGTCAAGGGCACAAAACGCGTAGTGTGATAAGAGACATAAGCATGAACCACGGTCGAACCAATTCACCCTAAAATGAAGGAGGCCGGTTGCTGGGTGCTCACGGAGCAGAGTCAAATGAAGTGGACTCTTCCATATGAGGGGGTGTCCGTTTACTTTCACCGACTGTTTCACAGACGGTCTTTCAGATTCTCTTTTCTCACTGCTCTTGCTGTTGCTTCTGTTGGAATGTATCTTTTTTGCTGATCAAAATATTATTTGAAAACGTTAAGTGGTGGCGACATGCGGTGATGACGCTTAAACGCTCGGCTAAAAGCTCTGTAGGCGCCGCCACGCCTTCCATGCAGGCATGGCCGCACGCATGCATGCATAACCATGACAGACATCGTCATCTGACGTAAGCAAGCTTATGAACGGCCCCAGAAAGCAAGAAAAATGAGAACTACACGATTGACACACACCGGCCAGTCAACCACGCGGGCGGTTACGCCGACTCCCCCCCCCCCCTCCGTGGGAAAAACCGCGGAACCCCCTTTTCCCCGGGAAAAAAGCCTGGGGGTATACTCTGAGTGACAGCCTCTGACGCACGTATAGTACAAATTCAGCCTTTTTACGGTCACTTTCCGGGGCCACCCATATCTGACGCACGCATGCATGGTGACGGGCTAAAGTCGGATTCACGCTTTTCTGGACCATTTGGGCGGGATCTTTCCGGGGCCTTTTTTTGGTGAAAGATACTGCATGCATCTGACGCAAGCAAACTTGCGAACGGCCCCGGAAAACAAAAAAAAATATAACTGGTTCACGCAGTGCCACGCTATATGTAGCTGTACATTAATTATTCACTTTTTTTGGCGTCCCCACCCAGATCGCACAAAAGTGGAATTTTTTGCATGCATTCTTTTTGCTCGATTATTTGACTTACCCAGAAGTGAGAGCATGCCGTCATATTGACCAATCTTGGAGATGGTGATTTCGGTAGAATCTACCGTCGGTCTCTTAGCAAACAGTACGTGCATAGCAGGACTGTCTCAGCTGTTGAAAAAGAACTAATCATATTAGAACATTCCTATTGTTCTTCTTCCGGGGCGCAAGTTTGCCGGAACTTCGGAGCTTTATTTACTGTGTCCGTCTTTCTATTGACTGTAAGTGACGTGTAGGTTTGGGCGATGAGTCGAACATTGGCAGACAGGCTCGGGAGGCCGAGGCATCTTGACTTCTCTGTGGTTGGGGGGAGCGAGCCGCAGAACGGGGGAGGCCCGACACTGCAGAACGAGTATGTGGTGCGTCCCTACGTAGAAGGGGAAAGGCTGGGGCCGAATGAGCAGAAGATGGAGGTGCAGAATGGACTGGGGGGTGGAGCCCTACTACAAGATGGTACTCACGTGGGTGAAGCCCAAGGCAGCAGCAATGTTGAAGAGATCGAAGGAGGACCCGCAGAAGGAGGGGATGTACATCGATGCAATTGAACGGAACAAGTACCTCCGCCTGTTCATGACGTCGGATAGAAGGAAGGAGGGGGGGATAAACAAGATGGGGAGGCCAGGAATGATCAAGCTCAAGGAGGGGTGTGATGCGATTGTCCAAGACCTTCTGCTGCCGTATGTTGACATCCCGATGGAAGGGGTCTTCAGCTCCCTGTCAAGGGAGGCACAGATGGCAGGGGTAGGGGGACTGAAGTATCCAGAATACAATAGGAAGGTGTCTCTGAAGGTGAGGCACATCGCACAGGACTACCTTACCAGTGTCCGAGCAACGGACCAGACGTTCGTGGCTGCTGGGAGGGATCACGCATGTGCAGCCGAGGTGTGTGTACTCCTGATGGAGTTAGCATAGGAGGTGGGTGTCAAGGAAGTGAGGAACATACTTACTGGTGCTCTGGCTGGAAGGGGGAGGGGAGAGGGGGGAGAAAGGGGGCATATTGAGAACCCATCTGTGCAGCCGATGACTAAGGGAATGGGGGGGTTGGGGGTAGGTAGGGAAAATGGAAGTGTGACGTCAGATCTACGGTCGGGAGGAATCGTGATGGAGAGGATCGAGGTATCCGGGGAGGAAAAGGACGAAATGGATGCACTGATGGGGGCAGCCAGTGCAGCCCCCCCTGCGGCCGCTGCAGCCGGCATAGGAGTCGCACCTGCACTGGCTGCCCCCATCAGTGCATCCATTTCGTCCTTTTCCTCCCCGGATACCTCGATCCTCTCCATCACGATTCCTCCCGACCGTAGATCTGACGTCACACTTCCATTTTCCCTACCTACCCCCAACCCCCCCATTCCCTTAGTCATCGGCTGCACAGATGGGTTCTCAATATGCCCCCTTTCTCCCCCCTCTCCCC
>JAHBMJ010003299.1:71171-81791 GCA_018398765.1 Chromera velia | reverse complement strand
ACAGTGCACGGGCAATCGGCCTGACGTTGACCTCCAAACAGAGCAGCCTCCTAGGAAGAGGTCGAACCATAGGAATACGCCGCCCGCTTGAGCCGGTCCATCCTTCCATGACAAGACGGGCCAAGCGCTGTCTAGACGGATGTTCGACTTGGAAGACTGAAGGCCTCACTCCGTTAGGGAAAACGCCCCCCCGTCCTGCCTGCCCTCCCGTGCCCTGCCGGCCCTCTTTTTGTAAAGAACGGGAGGTAGCTACAAACCAGTCGTCCAACCATTCTTATGCCTCCGTACCTCTCCCTTCTACCGCGAGCTTTCTTTTTAATGCAGCTTTCTCTTCCGGGCCCGAAGGCATCCCCTCGACAGAGAAGAGTTCAGGAGCGAAAGGTCCCACCAACAGCTTGACAGACCTCCACCAATCGCCATAAAGGCCGTCTTTGCAGAGATCTAAAAAGCCAGCGGGCACACAGTGGGATGTTAAGGAGAGGCTACGTAAAAAACCCCCAACTCTTTCAGTCAAGATAGCCCATATCGGGCAAAGGCCAGAGGGAGGGGACACGAAATGAATTGCAGGGAAGGCTGAAAACCCATCTAACAAAAGGTAGTTGCAAATCATCCAATGCTTTTATGTCTGCCTGACTAAGAGAAAATGCTTCTAGCTCGTAAAGGGCCACAGGAATCCAGAGGCCCCGAAAGAGCATAATTTTCGAAGTCGGGGAGAGACGACCAAGAGAAACACAGAGCCCAATGACCCCCCCGACTGCCCTCTCTGCCACCCCCAGGCGATGTCTCACAGAGGAACGGAGAGATCTGCCTTCAAAAAAGGTGTAGCCTAAATATTTATACTGGCTCGTTCTCTCGACCTCCTTCCCTTCAAAGAAGATTGGCTGACTAATATTCTCCTTGCTGTAGGAAGGCCTCATTACTTTTGTTTTTTTTAAATTGACCGTGAGGCCCCACGTCCAAAAATATTCCGCCAATTTATTCATTCTCGCTTGAAACTCATGCGAAGAACGACCAAACAGAACAAGGTCGTCAGCGTAACCGAGGCTTTCGAGAGGCTCGGGCCCCACACAGATCGTACCGTCCTGACTGACCCTGACTTTCGCTCTTTTCCTCTTCACCGCTACTTCGGTCTTCTTGTTCCTCTTCCCAATGCCAACCCCTCTCAATGTGCCTGCCCAAGGGTAGTCACGTGTTCTGCTTTCTATAGACCTCTCGTCAGACACTGTTCCATCCTTCTCTGACTCTTCCCCCCTGAGCTCATCCTCTCGGTGAGCCGAGAGACAGACGTGGCGGTATAGATTATTAATGAACAGAAGGAAGAGCAGGAGAGAGAGAGGGTCACCCTGTTTCACCCCCGCCTCTTCTTGTATCTCCCTATCTGCACCATCGACCCTCGCCCAGACATCAAAGTGCATAGCATGCACCATCAAAACATTACATTCCGATACACCCTCCTCCCGAAGCCGTCTCAGCAACAGACCTTGAGGGACCTTATCAAATGCCTTAGAAAAGTTAACGAACGCAGCCAGAAGGGGGAGTTTCCGGGCTTTGGAGCTCGCTACGAGTCCTGCCAGCGCTGCAATGGCCTCCCTGGTCCCAACCCCCTTCCTGAACCCCAGCTGGCGGTTGTCTAATGAGGTCTGTTCTCTCAATCTCTCGTCCATCAGGAGGGCAAACAGTTTTGCAAGCAAACACACAATATGGATAGGTCTCCATTCCGAGCAGTCAGGAGAGGGGGGGCCTTTCGGAACCGGAACTACACGGATCAAATTCCAAAGAGACGACCAGTAGGAATAACGATGAAATAAATTAAAGAGGACAAAAAGAAGGAAACGAGAAAGGGGAGAGGAGCTGAAACAAAGGTCAAGATGCCTGGGGGAAACCCCCCCAATTCCGTCAGCCTTACTCGTATCGATCGATTGCTAGGATCGATCGGAGTGCACCGATAATCCTTTTATAAGAGAAGGCCAGGGGAGGAGGGGGGGAAGAGAGAGAGAGAGCAGGGGAAGCAACTGGAGGAGGAGGGAGCCCTTCACCCTCAAATACAGAGGCCCAGAAATCGGTAAAAGCCGCGGGGGTTGGTCTGTCTCCCCCACCTCTCGCACTGCTCGTTTCCCTCTTCCACCTCCAAATCGCCGAGGGGTCGGTCGCAGCCTCCCTTGCTAACCTCTCTGCTTGCTTGTTAGCGTATTCAGTTTTTTTACAGGCAAACAGTCTCTTCCTTGTCCTGCGAAGGGACTCAAGCTTTCGCTTCGCACTCTGGGTGGGACTTCCCCGGTCACCTTCATCTGCCCCCCATATTCCTCTCAGGTCCTTTCATTCTCTCTCGGCCTCTCTCACCTCCCTTTGTTTAGCCGAACATTCCTTATCCCACCAGTCTGGCCGGGACGACTCCCATTGACTTATGTCCTTTCTTTCTTTCTTGTTTTCTTTTCTGCCTCCCATCCCTACCCCTTCGGAATTCCAACTGGCTAGGCATGTTTGCCAGGAGTCAGAAATCTGTCGTAACTGCTCTGTCAGAGAGAAAGACACTGCATCTGATGGGGGCGGCTCGGGCGGAGGTTTTGGGGGATCGAAGAAGTGAGGAACAGCGTCTCCCCACTCCTGCGCTTAACGTAAACCCTCATCCTATAAGTTTAGCCCCCCATTCTCTGTGAACGCTTTCAGAGAGAGGGCCATGCCCATCAACTCATCGTCGCAGACAGGGGTACATCTGCCTACTTCACCCAGATGAGAGAGAGGCCGGGAGAGGGATAAGCCAGAAATACATTCATGTATAGACAAAGAGGGAGGAGAAGAGAAGTCAAGAGAAAGAGAGACAGCCGCATGCTGCTTTGCGACCTCCGGACGTGACTCGACCACGTAAGAAGAGAGATAACAAAGAAGCAGAGGGTCAATCAAAGGAATGTCAATTACCGACTTAGACTTCCCACTCTTAAAGGTCTATGCCCCAGTCAGTCTGACCTCCACCTCCCTTCTTTCATCCTTTAGGTGCAGACCGGTGGCTGGCAAGAAGTTGGACTTCTCGCAAAGCGAGTGAAGATTTGAATATAGAGACTTACGCGTGAATTCCAGTGAGTGTCCGTCTGCATTCTTATTCCCTTCATGCCCCGTCCCAGTTTCAGTGTCTATTTCCCTTTCCCACATGACCCCTTTTGGGCACTCACTAGCCAGGTGTGCATTTAGGTCCCCCATAACTATTCGCAGATCTGACAGGGGAACAGCGTATAACGCCTCCAACAATTCTTCCCTCTCTTCATTTACACGTTCTCTGGAACCTCTATAGTCCAAATTGGCATGTAGAAGATACACGCCGAAGACGTGCAGCGTTTGGGTACGTGGACTATCTTTCCCCCCCCCCCCCCCTTTTCTTCTCTTACACCCTGACCGTCAGTTTGACCAGGTCGGGCCCTACCAGTTCCCAGGTCGGATGGAGAACAGGAATTAACGAATTCCTGACAAGGATGCACATACCCCCTGTTTGTATATCCCGTTTGGCAGCTCTAGAGTGAACCTCCATTTTTTTTCTTTTTCATCCCATGTGGGAGAAATTCTCCCCCAAGTGGAAGGCCGTACGGACTTTTCCTGTAGGCATGCATGTCTCGGGAATCACGGCGATATCTACACCCGACAGCCAGCTCTCGAGAGAACCGCCTCCCAACTTTGTTTCTAAGGGTCCCATGTTGAGCGCACTTATGGTCAAACCGCTCCCCCTCCCTTTCTTCTTATCACTATGATTAACAAAAGATTCATACAATTCCCCAGAGGCCATGCTACATGCTGACTGAGAAGAAGGCGAGGGACAGGGAGCATCAGAAGCGGAATCGGGAGATGGAGGGAGGGAAGGAAGGGAAAGGGCAGATGGGGAAATAAAAGGAGAGGGAGAGAGGGCAGCGGAAGGGGAAAGGGAAGGAGGGGGGGTGGAGGGGGAGGGGGACGGGGGAGGTGGAAGGTTGTCTCTTTTACGTCTTTTCTCAACTCAAAAAGATGTTCGGAGGAAGGGAGGAACAGCAGCTGCCCCTACCCAGAACGTTCTATCCCACCCAGTCTTAACTACTTCATATTCCCTCCTCTTTCCCTTCCCCCCCCTCACATTCACGATACGAGTGATTAGCCCCCCGCCCTCCTCCGGCAAGGGGAAAGACTCCTCCTTCTCTGCCTGCACCTCCTCCTTGGTGCTGCAGAGGAAGTTAGGGCATCTGCCTCCTCTCAGGGCGCCTCCACATGCGGAGCAGTTTTTTTTTCTTCTCCCCCAAAGCCCTCTCCGTAGTCCCTCCCTCTCTCTAAGTCTTCTGGCAATCTTCTTGTCAGCATTTCTCCTGCATTTCTCAAGAATGTCTCGGGGGGAGGTCTCAGGAACACCGAGAGCCCCTCTGATCCCAGCTTTCCCAACCATAGGAGAGCTGTAGTGAAGGCATGAGGGGGAGGTAGGAGAAGCAGAGCATGGGGACGATGGTGGAGCAGCGAGCAAAGGCTCCTCCCATGGGGAGATGACCTGGGCCTCCCAACACTCAGGCTCAACTGTATCTTGCACGTGCGTTTCTGGGGTGGGAGGGGGAAGAGGAGGCAAAGAGAGAGAGGGAAGAGATGATGAGGAAATAGGAGAAGAAGAAGAAAAAAAAGGCGGGAGGGGTGGGGAAGGGAAAGACGGATCAAGAGGAGAAAAAAAAGGAGAGGAAGAAGAAGAGGAAAAAAAAGCCCGACCCACACCCCCACCCTCCCGGACACCCCCAACGTACCCCTCCTCTGTTTGAACGCGAACAGGAGGGACATTCATCGATTCACAAATAGGAAGAGGAGAGAAAGATGAAGAATGAGAAGAAGAAGAAAATACAGGGGGAAGAGAATCAGTCGGTTGATCGATCGAGACGGTTCGAATCAGGTGAGGGGAGGGTCCGACCCGGAGGCTCCCCTCCCCTCCTGCATAACACTTGCAGGGTCCTGAGAAAGAATCGAAACGAATCGGGTGGGGGGAGGGTCCGGGCTGCCATGTCACAGGCGTTACCCGTCCTCCCCTCCCAGCCCTGTCATAGGCGGATACCCTCACACCAGTACTGGAAGGGGGGAAAGAAAGGAAAAAAGTAGAAGAGGGAGATGCGGAAGGAATGGAAGGAGAAGAATGAGAAGGAGAAAAGGAAAGGGAAGGAGAAGAAGAAGAACATGGAGAAGAAGAGAAAGAGGAAGAAGCTAGGGAAGAAGACGAGGGATACCCCCGGTGGTCTGGTCTCACCCCCCCCACCCCTCCCTGTCCGTTCTCACCCTTGTTTTTGCCCACACCAGAGCCGGGGGAGGGGGAAGAGAAGAACGAAGCAGAAGAAGAAGAAAAAGAAGAAGAAGGAGAAGAAGAAGAAGACGAAGAAGAAGAAGAAGAAGAAGAAGAAGAAGAAGAAGAAGATGAAGAAGAGGAAGAAGAAGAAAAGCGAGAAGAAGAGAGAGAGGAAGGAAGAGGAGGAGGAGGAGGAGGTCGGGGGGAAAAAAAGCGCTTCTGTGGATCGAAAGATTCGATGACGGTCCTTTTCTTTCTGTCATACATTCTTCTTTGCCCTCTGTCTCTCCGGCCGTGGCACTCTCCTGCACTTTCCTGCCTACAAGAACAAGGGGGATATAAGATGCAGTCATCATCAGATGCAAGAGGAGCAAAGTATGAAAGAAAGTGCTCTTTCTTCTCAGATCGGGGAGGGAGAGAGGGCGAAAAGTTCCTTACGTTCCCTAATTTCTCACCCCCCCTCTTAACCAGGGTGAAGGGTCGCTCATGCACAGTCACCTGCATGAGGGCCTCCACCTCATCACAAGAAAGGAATCCATCTTTCAGAGCAGGGGGGTGAGAACAAGGAGATGAAGGGGGAAGTCTATCAATTGCTATCTGTGTGTCTGCCTGCCTGAAGCCTGCCCTAACCCCTTTGAAATTCCTACGACTGACTGTCTGACCGGCTGTCTGAGAGAAGGAGAGAAGAGAGGGAGGAGGGAGGTCTCTGCCTACCAAAACTACCTTCTGTCCCCCACCTAGACCTCCCCCCCAAATCCTTTTCCCGACTCCCCCACGTTCACTCCGGCAGAGGAGGAGGAGGAAGAAGAAGATGAGACCGGCTGGTCTGCAGGCCAAACTTCCCCCCTCTGCTCGAGGGACTCGTCCCTCTCCTTCCTTCTTTCCTCCTCCCACCTCTTCTGTGCCTCAGGACTCCTTCTAGTCCCAGCTAGGACCATTCCCCCTTCTTCTTCACTGAAGATATAACCCCCCTCTCCTTCTTCCTCAGCGAGGGAGAGGGGGGGGGCTTCTTCCAGCATGGAGGTGCATACAGACCTGTCGTCACCCTCCTCCTCCTCCCTGGCAGAGACAGAGTAAAGTGACTCACTTCCTAGAGTTAAAGAAGGGGCCGCTCCGGCCCTTGCAACTCTGATTTTCCTTTTTTGACCCCCCACCTCGCTTTTCTGTCCTATTGCCCCCCTCTATCCCAGAGTCAAACCCCCCTCTCTCTTGCTCTCCTTAATGGGGGGGATGATGAATCCCGGGGCAGCCTTCAGCCTTTCTCTCAGGACAGCTGTGGGGGGTACCATCCGAGAATTTGTCTTACTTGGGGGAGGGAGACGCACGACAGTTGGGGGCTGGGGTGGGACTGTCACGGGAGTTGCAGGGTGAGGGGAGAGGGGGGCCAGGGAAACAGGCTGCTACTGTTGCTTCTCCAGAGGAACGACGGGGACAGACGAGGCTTCCTTCCCGGCTGCCGCGCTCTCGCCGAAATCTCCAGGGAAGATGTCCCATCCCTTTCTCTCCCCTCTCCGTTGTCTCCCTCTCGGAGGTCCCCTCTGCATCTGCTGTATCTCTGTCTGCTCATTCATGAGGCTAAGTATCGCCTCTACCAGGTCTCCCCCCTCAGCCAGGGCCTGCCTTGCCGCCTCTCTCTCCATTCCTGTCTGTCTCATAATAATATCTATCTCCGATTCTCTTTGCTCCTCCTTCCTTTGCACTCGTCTCTCCTCTTCCTCCTTTCTTTCCTTTTTCCCTCCTTCTGCTCTCTCTCTCTCTCTGCCTCGATGTCTCTATCCCGGGCTCGAGGTCGAGCCTGCTCTGCATCCTCCATCACTACGTCACCAGTACCCCCCTTCCCCCTTTTCTTTTTTCCTCTTTCTGCTCTCTCTCTCTCTGCCTTGATATCCCTATCCCGGGCTCGAGGTTGAGCCTGCCTATCTGCATCCTCCATCTCCACGTCACCAGTACCCCCCTTCCCCTTTTTCTTTTTCTTCCTACCTGTTCCCCCATTCCCTAGCCCCCCCCCTTAGCCCCCCCCCCAGGCCGCCAGCTGGATGAGGGAGGCCTCCCCCCCGTCCAACCTGAAGTATAGCCGGATCCTGTAAGAAGGGCTGATTGCCCCCCACGGGCCAAGCAGACTGTTCTTCCCCTCTCCCATGTCCCCTATCCAACTGACCCCCCATCCCCGGAAGAGCTACTGGCACATTTCCCGGAACCTGACCCCCCACCCCCGCAGGTGGGCAGAGGAATGGGGGCAGGGGAAACTGGGGGCGGTAGTGAGGCCACGTCTGCTGGGGGATCTGAAGGAAGGGAGAGAGGTTGGAGCAAGGGAGTGAGTGTAAGAGAGAGGGCTGGGGAAAGGCCAGCAGAGGCTCCCCAACTCCGGTAGGGGGCCCGTTTGATCCCATCTGTCCTTATCCCTCGGGGTTGGGTCTGCTCTCCCTCTGCTGCATCCTCTCCATATCCCTATCCCTCATTCGCCACGCCCCTCCGGTTCCTTCCGTTCCGTTCATCACAACTCTCCCTCTGCCCCTGTCCCCACCTTTGCTTCTCCCCTCTTCCGTCTCCCTTTCCCTGGAGGCCGAATTCATATTCTAGGTGGCTCCCCCCCGGTGAGTCAGCGCGAAGTCCCTATTCCCTCCCACATGCAACCCGGCCCCCCCGATGCCCCTCCTATCCCTGTCGATTACAGGGGGGGGAGCGTGCTCGAAGCGATTAGAGGGAGGGAGAGGGGGGCTCGGGTTCCCCCGCCCCCGTTCTAGAGTCCCCCTCATCTGGTCTTCGATTCTCCCCTATTCATAAGCCCCACCCCCTTGGCTGAAGGGGTGGGTCGTCCGTCTGTCTCCCTTCTCCCCAGTCTCTGTCCTCCCATCCCCTCTCCCCCTTCTTGGGGAAGAGCCCTACACGAGGGATCTCTAGGTATGGGTGGGGGGTCTCTGCCCCGTCGAAACCTGCAGGCAGAAGGGGGGTGAACGCGCATTCAATACCCCTGCTAAAGCGAGAGATGTAGCCTGTCTCCATCTGTTAAAATGCCTCGAACTCGCCGAGGCAGGCAGGAACTTACTTGCAGTACCAGCCCCCGGCCGGACAGAGAAGTGCACAGAGAGATGAGGGTCATCGAGCGAGAACTCCGAGATCGTACCGAAGAGCGGGTAAACCCCGCACTCATCGCCGGAGAAAACGTTCGCAGCCCGTTCTGAGGAGAAGAAAAGAATGCCCCCTCCCCGAAAAGAAACGAAGCCAACCACAGAGCTCATTTCGAAGACAGGCAGCTGCCCATCCGTCTCTACCCCCGCCCCTGCCAAGACTTCATTTCCGTGAATGTTTCTGAGGAATCTACTCAGGGGGGAGTTTGGATCCGTGAGCTGCTGCTGGTCAATCTTCTTCTTTACTTCGGAGGGGGGGACTCTTCCCTCAAACCGAACGAAATCTATTCCCTCAATGATTCTTGCTCTGCTCTCTCCCCCTCCTTGCAGCTCAATTCTCAGTCTGTCCATCTGTTTGGACAGTCTGCCTATCCTTACCTCCATCCTTTCTCCCTCCTCCCGGGAATAGAAGCTCCTCCGTATCTCTGCCGTCGCATCCTGAAGCGCCTCCCGGATGAACGTCTTCGTGACGGGGCCGTCAGAATTCATGGAGTCGCCAGAGAAGAAATGAGAAGGAAAGAGAAGAAACAAGTACCTCAGGGGGAACAGAAAGGACGGAGACGGACTACTCTGTTTCTGTGTCTTTTTCCCCCAAGGGTCACGGGCCAGGAGATTCCCTCTGTTAGTTTGTGTCAGTTAGAGGTCTGTCAGATAACCTCTAAAGAAAATCACCCGAGGCGGAACGGGAGGAGACGGAGAGAGAAAAAGATCAGAACTCCCAATCTCCTTTGATTCCCTATCTTTTCTGCCGAAGACGAACAAGCAAAGGTTTCTCTCTCAGTTCAGTTCTGAGTATCATAGAAAAACAATTAAGAAGAATAAAGAAGCACTTTTAGAAAACACTATTTAATATGATGCGCATAAGCAGACCAATTCATTAGGCGCACTTGAGTAGTTCTCGTAGAACCCCAAAGGTTTCCAGAAAGGTCTGCAAAACAGCACCAGCAACCGAACGGTCGAACCAACAGAGATTCGATCATCGCGAAAACGGAGAAAATTATCCTCAGCTACGACCATCAGCGTCTGTATTCGCAGCACAGCACCAGTGAGTCAGCACACGAATCGTCAGTTGACAAAATGGAGCTTTCAAAACTTGTCCTTCGCAACACAGCTCCAACTTGTGCATGGACAGTGAAGGCAAAACATTTCATTATTCCAAAATTGAATCAGACACAGCGATCGATTGACCATGCAAACAATGAGAGGCAGGCAGATCTGTCGGATCTCTCTCGGTCAATAGGCAAAGCTCTCAGACCTCAGATGGGAAGGAGGCAGGCCTGCATGCGCCCACATGGTGCTCACGCTTGTCTCAAAGGCCTTCGGGCCACACAGAAATCCCTCAACCTCCAACCTCTTCCCTCCACCCTCACTTTCTTTTGCTTTCCCTTCTCCCTCCTCAGGGGAGGCACTGCCAGTCAGGGAAGGGAGGAGACCTCTGAAGGTTTCAGCATCAAGAGCGGTCATTCGGCCCGTCTCTACTCTCACACTCGAATCGCCCGTCACCCGCAGCTTCTCACTCAGGCTCTCTGCCAACTTCTGAAGCCGCACCGCAGCCCCCCCATCCCCCTCTATCTGACTCACAAACAACACGACTCTCAGGACGGGCAGGTCCCTTTTCTCTTTCTCTGCCCACTCAGCGAGTTGTTGCAGAATCAATTCGAGGAAGGGGCAATCATTCGCCCTTCTCGTCGAGTACAGCAGCGTCACGCTCTCATGAGGCCTCTCAGAGAGACTCTCCACCTCCCCCCCCACCAGAGTTCTGAAAAAGGAGACAAACGGAGTGATACCGATGCCTGCCACCAAAAAGACCACATGCCTCGCCACCTCCCCCTCCGACCTCAGCTGACCGGAGACGTCATCTACCAGAGGAGAGAACTCCCCCGCAAATCCCAAAAATTGAATTTCTGGGGGCACTCCCTTGCACGAAGTGGTCCTGCCCTCCTTCACGTCCTGTGCACACGTCTGGACGACTCTTCTTGGCAGCTCGTCGTGCAGCCAGGAGGACGCCACCCCCCCCTCCTTCCTCTTGACGGAGATCTGGAACCTCCCGTGCTCGTGGAACCAGGAGGGGGTGGAGGTGACGGTCCAGGTCCTCTGGATGAGGCCGCCGGCACTTGTAATTGCAGACCCCCCCTCTCCTTCTTCTTCTTCTTCTGCTTGTTGGTCGGCAGCCGTCCTGCAGGCATGCAGGTGTGTTGATAGACAGAGACCGAGAGAGGGAGAGGG
>JAHBMJ010003299.1:0-71152 GCA_018398765.1 Chromera velia | reverse complement strand
GGGGGGGGGGGGGGGCTGGGAAGATTTGTGATTCGGCAGGGAAGGAAGGAAGGACTCCCGAATGAATCTGGATGCATTGACAGAAGGAACGGCGGAGAAGCGAAGAAGAAGAAGAAGAAGAAGAAGAAGAAGGAGGAGGAGGAGGAGGAGGAGGAGGAGGAGGGACGGAGGGGGGTCCTGATCTTCTCACAAGTTGCAGAGGAAGGCGAAGCAGATGAAGAGGAGAGAAAAGCTAATGAAAAGATGAGATTCGACAGAGGGATGTAGAAAGATGGATGGATGGATGGATGGATGAATGAATGAATGAATAGATGGAAGGAAGGAAAATGTGTGTCCACAGAATGAGGGCCGAAAGGGGAAGGGATTCAGAGGCCAAGAGGAAAAGAAAGAGGAGAGAAGGCGGGAGGCAACAGGGGAGGAGAAAAAGTGGGAAGACACAAAACGCAATTAGTAAAATTGTAAAAACAAAAAGGAAGGGGGGGAACAGTTGGATGGATAGATACACCACACACAAAAAACTCTATCGAAAGCCGAGAGGCCAAGAAAAAACGTTTGGCTGAGCGAAGCTAGAAGCAGTCCAGCCTCAGAGCCTCAATTGATGGATGACAAAAAAAAAGGCGACGCAAAAAGAAAGCCTTTCGGAAAAACAGAAAGACATGCAAAGGAGAAGGGTAGATGAAGCGGCTCTCTCTCTCCCTCTCTCTCTCATTGCATGTTCTTTCGTTCCTTGGCTGTCGATCTGAAGCCCATTCTGCCTGCCTGCCTTTCTGTATGAACGTATGAATGCAACTCTAGACCCGCACGTACATCCCCACCCACCCACCCGCACGGCAGCTGCATCCGCACATGCTGTCCGGGGAGAAGCGTCACAGACCCGGGCCGTGGAATGGGTGCGAGTTGAAATTCGAACGTCTTCACGTCTGAGCTCTCTGCCCTCACCCACATCAACATTGCCCTGAAGGAGGGGGAGGCCACAGAGACAAGATCTGTTGACTGCTCCCCTCCCCTGGTGGGAGGGGGGTTGTAGGGAGAGAACTCCACTCGTTCGTACTGATGGGGACAGTATTTGGGGATCCACCGCACAACCTCAACTTCCAACACGACCAGCTGGAGGGCCTGGGACTCTTCCGACAAAATCTCTGTCAGCCATCGCGGCCGTTCTTCTCGGTCACTGAGGGACTCCACTTCCTTCCTCTCATGCGTCTGCAGACGCCCCAAAATCTGCACCCCGTCTCCCGTCTCGTCATAGTCTGTGATCAGAATTCCCGCTTGGGGGTTCAGACGGGTGTTGCCGAGACTCATGAAAAAACCGTTACCGACATAATCAGGCCACACCACCACAGAACCGTCCCGAAAGACGCGAACAAATCCCGGATACCCCCCCCGAATATTCATGTCTGCCCCGTACTGCACATGTCCTGTTGCCAGGTAGATCATGTCTGCCTTCTCAACCAATTTGATCGCTCTGTCAGACAGACGGGATGACTCGACAGCAGGCTCCACAGATGCGAACTCTCGGTTTCTGCCCATTCGACTGATTCGTCTACGCGTAATGTACTTAGGACAGTTCCCGAAAGCCTGGAGAATCTGGACGGAGAAGTGTCCCGTCTCCTCGTTGAGGTTCTGCACCTGTCCGTTGAACCTGTTCCGTCTCCTGGACATCCAATCAATCTGCACACACCCCACCGACGTCCCATTCCTCAACAGACCCCCCACAGCTGCACCGTCTCGGGGGTCGAGGGTGGCGCTGAGGTCAATCCGTCTCCCGTCAGACGGGAACGGATCTGCAAAACCGGGCTTGTCGAAGATCTGACAGGGCCACACGCGCCCAGTAGACGAGTCAAGAAAGCTCAGCATGAAGTGAGGTTGGGGTCCGATCATGTCTCTGTAGCTGTGGGGGATTGTTGCGTGGTAAATCACAGGCCCCAGTTCGTTGGAGGACTTCACAGTGCCCTGCCGCTCCTGGAAGAACCTTTCCCCCGCGTGCCAAGGCTGCACACCGTCTGAGAGAGCGGTCATTCTCACTTACTTACTTGTGTACACTTCTATCTACGGGACTTGTTTGCAACAGAATCAATTGAGACGGGCGCAGCGATCCGACAGACAGAGAGAGACGGCATACATTGCACGTCCTCAGTCTGAACAGACTGTCAGATTGAAGAAGCCAGTGCGACTACATGGGGGGACGTCAGTGAAATGGGGTCCTTTTTACGTCTTTGAGAGAGAAGTTACAGACAGTATGGGGAGACTGGATCGAGGTCTTCTCAGTGGGAGGATACATCGATCACAGAATCGATCATTGATGATCATTGTGACCGCAGCATGCCCAGCTGCATGAAAAGCCATATGATGCCATATGAAAGCCGTCGCCATGCACGCATGCCGTCGCCGCGGCCCCGGCCCAGCGTTTCTAGACACCGCGGCGTTTGTGTGTAAACGCCGCGGTGCCGCGAAGGGCGCACGGTGCGCACCGCGGCGCGCCGCGGGGAAAAAACTTGGAGGAGAAGGGGAGGACCGCGACGCGCCGTGCCGGTCGAGCAAGTTTCCGCGGCAGACCACGGAGCGGCAGAACCGTCGCCTTTGTCTCTCCACGGCGCGGCATCGAAAAAAAAAAAATGGATCGTCGAGATCGAGCCTGCTAAGTGTTGCTGTTAAAGGTATACGGGGCTTAATCTATAATAATGGCTTCTTAGCAGTGTGGTGGCTAGATGACAGAGGCTCAACATATAGACTAGTCTTGAGGAAGTTCACTAGACAAAAGGTTTGACAATCAATGGTCATACTGCTAAGTTCATCATCATACCCTTTCAATGGCTTCAAACAGAACGCATGCTTCACTGCAAGTATCGATCAGTGCACAGACGTACGCGCTCATCGATCCTGCGTCCATCCTCCGTACGAGCAGCCCGTCAAGCAGAAAAGTGCCTCACCAGCCTCGCCGCGGCGCCTCATACAGGCCCTACATCTACCCGCTCACCAAGGCCGACGTCCACGCTCGGCTCACATTTCCTTTCTTTTCTCTCACCATCTCTCATCATCTCACCCTACATCTGCCCGCTCTCAAAGCAAACGAACTAATAAAAACAGGAATCAAGTGACCACACGACACCAATCAATAGGCTTGAATCTGCACACACATTTGTAATTGACCTCCAAAATGTAAATGTTTGGCTTAGTACACCCTCTTACGCCATCTGCTGGAGCCCCTGAGCATTCAATTACCAGTCGACTATTCAGGGTACACACTGGCCTCCAGTCCTAAAGGACCGCAATGCCTTCCATCTCCAGCCCACAGCATACTCAGTGTACTACACATGCTACCCTCTCTACACCTCTCCATTTTGTCTTCTCCCCTCGGGCCCCCCGCTGCACCAAGGCCAAATTTGCATGTAGCCCGCTTATTGATGTGCAGCTCTGTGCTACTTCAGACACACTTCGTTCACGCTTCCGTTCTCCAAACGCTGTCTACTGCTACCCCTACTGTAAGGTAGTGATGTTCTGCTCGATACTCTGCAGAACATGTCCAACCTGCTGGGTGAACTCTGCAGGAATTTCTGAAACACTGCGACTACACACGCACAAATGCAGCCGCAAACGGTGTGCGCTTTTCTTTGAACAAGACCATCATAGAACTAGAAAACGCGATTAAACAGAATCAACACACTCTCAGTGACTCTCTCTGATCTACACTCTTCTCGTTCGCTGCATTAGTGTCATGGTCACTTATTCTTTACTAATGCTGGCTATTTTCCCCACTCAGCTCTTCATTCTCTTCTTACATGTACTGTCCCACGTGTTCTTCTATTCTTACTCAGTCTCTGCACACAGGAGAGACTACAACTTACTCTCTGCACACACCTCTCAGTCACACTCAACCTTGAGCGGGACTCAATCAAACAACTCAGGGAAGTAGCACAGCAACCGTAACAAAACAGCGAGAGTTCCATGGACACTCCGTTCCTTTCCACTCCGTCTGTCTCTGATTTAAGAACAGAACAGACACAGAGTGACAAAGATCGTAAAGAGACCTACGCCCCTCTCTTCAGGTGTACTCTCTCTTCTGTTTCTGTCATCTGCGCATCTCTTTTGGAACTCATCTACTTTTTTACGTTAAACAGCACGGTCGGCAGCAAAGGCGATGAAGAAGGTTAAAAACGACAGGTACGGTGAGATCTGTCATGAAATCGGATTTTGGTTTGTTCCTCTTGTGTTTGAGACATATGGGAGACCAGGAGAGGGGACAATTCGTTTTTTAAAAGAGATAGCGAAGTTGGGGGCCGGAAGAGTGAGAGGAGGAGAGGGAGACGAGGCAGTGCAGACAAGGCTGATGGACCGGTATTATAAAGTTCTTTCCTGCACGCTACAGCGTTTCGTTGCCGCAAATCTTCTCTGTTCAATTCAGAGCAGGAGGGGAACCAGAGGGCCCTTCCAGCCTGAGTACCTTCTCGGTAGGGAGGTCGCAGCGTTCTCCGGGTCTTTCGACTCGGAGGGCGCAAACTAAGCGATCCTTTTGTAATTGATTCTTTGTATACAAACAAGAAGGGAAAAAAAAGGGGGGGCAAGCGCATGAAAGGAAAGGAAGAAAAGAAGGTTGAGAAAATGAGGAGCAAATTAATGGGGGGGGTCTCTTTGAAGTTGTTCTCTGCCGTCAAAGGGTAGCCTTTGCCAAGGGGACAAACTTTTAGAAAGTTTTTGCCCTGCCTCTCCCTTCTTTTCGTTATTCTCCAAGTTCTACTCTACCGCCGCTTGAGAAATAAGCCGCAGTAAAAGTGATCAATGAGCAGTGTTCCTAGATTCAGAACAGACGGGACAAACCGGAACCTTTTGACAGACTAGGCTAGATCTGCCCCTCATACACGGGGATGCGGCATGCATAACAAAAACCTCAATCATCACTTTTTTACGTTCCCTTTCACTCTCCCCCCCAACACCCAGACAGACAGACACACAGAAGGAAAGTGAAGACAACAGGCAGAGACAGCCAGAGAAATAAAGCACTCGTATGATCCCTAACGTGCACCCAGACGACAGCTCTCGACTTCTTCTCTCTTCCCCCCCTGGCCCAGATAGGACAGAACACTCTAGGGAAGTAGAAAATTCATATAACCCCCAATGCAATACGAAGATGGATGGAAGGAATGGAATCAGAGTGTAAAGGGGAAAGCAAAGATGAATCGAGACCCATCATCACCATCCTCATCCCCACATTCATTTCCCCACAAGAATTGCTTCTGTGCTTCTCTAATGATTGCTCCTTCTTCCTTTCTTCCCGTGTTCTTCTCGTATGGCAATCTCCTCTGTCACCTCCAACCTTCACTTCATTCTTTTCTTTTCTTCTTTTTTCTCCTTTCATCTCAACCACCTGAATCTCCATGATATCTTCCTATCTGGAGAAACAAGACAGTTAGAATGCAGAGAGACACTGTGAAAGAACGAACCACCCAAAGCCACAACCACCTCAATATATAGTCTCCTTCCTTCTCACACCCCATCCTTCCTCCTCCCAAAACAAATTTCCGAAAACTCAATCCCCACAGATTCACTGACTTGTGAGTATGTCGCCGTGCCCCCATGGTACTACTATTTATTTAGAAGGCGACATAAAGTTTCTGAGATACAGCCAGCAAACCTACCTCCTCTTGTCGCTCTTTCTTCTTCCTCATAAGCCTCACCTCCAACACCGAAACAGCCACTCCGGACACACTCCGAGCTTCCCGCAGAATCCAGCAATCCCCCGTCTTCCTCCTCCCTCTGCACAGTGCAGTAGGGCCCCTTGCAGAAGGTTCTGCCATACGTACCAGCGTCCTCCTCCACTTGGAGATCACTGCACCTGCAGTCACTATATACACACACAGGGAGTTCCCCACATACCGAGGCACCACACAAAAGCAAACAGAGAGCGACAAGAAAAATAACTTGAAGTCTTCCCTCCAGACTTCTCTTCCCACAAGTTCTTTCATCAACGGGGCACTTATTAGGTATGGGCACCTTGTGCTCCATCGCAGCCAGAAACGACCGTCAGCTCTTTTAGTCTTCGTCTCACTCCCTCCTCAAAAATTCTTCTTCCGGTCTTCTCCTTGCCCCAGTCCATTCCCATCCGGCTCTTCTCTTCATGGCCGAGTAGGCGGCGAGGATGAAAGACACAGGCGATTCCATCTCCAGAAAAATCTTCAGCAGGAACACAAAGAACAAACAAGTTGAAACAACAAAGAGGAGACGGAATCTCTTTTCCCTCACTGACTTTTCCACTGGCAAGCTGGCACAGCACTATGATCAGTGCAGACCTTGTACATAGTGGTAAGAAACCTCTGCCCGTTTTCTCTTCTTATCAATACAACAAAGTTTTAGAAAGCCAACAAACACTGCCTCCCCGTATAACCAGAAGCTCTGCTAACCAATCTGTTAAAGGTGTACGGGGCTCAATCTATAACAATGGCTTCTTAGCAGTGTGGTGGCTAGATGACAGAGGCTCAACATACAGACTGGTCTTGAGGGAGTTCACTAGACAGAAGGTTTGACAATCAATGGTCATACTGCTAAGTCCATCATCATACCCTTTCAATGGCTTCAAACAGAACGCATGCTTCACTGCAAGTATCGATCAGTGCACAGACGCACGCGTTCATCGATCCCGCGTCCATACTCCATGTGAGCAGCCCGTCAAGCAGATAAGTGCCCTGCCAGCCTCGCCGCGGCGCCTTGTACAGGCCCTACAGTTGTTCTGACAGCTCTCAGCCTAGAGAGCTGTACAGATTCTTGTCAAGCGATCAACTGAGAGCAGCGGGCTCAACTTGTCAAAGAAACATTCATCTATGTGATTTATGTGCTTCTATGAGGTGTCTTTAAGTCCAGAGGAGAGAAGACTTTATCCTTCTAATACTCCCCGCCTTTTCCCTTTTTTTTAGTAGAGCCATATGGGTCTGTTATCGCCACCACGGACTGACAGACTTTCTATACACGAGTATGTTGTCCAAGCTAAAGGGCTCTATAATCCTGAGCTCGATGATAACATAGCTAGTATACGTCAGTATAATCTATACTTTGCTTATCTTTTCTCTATCAGATCTATGATTTGATTGATTTAATTTGATTAATATTATATTTGACAATGCCGAACAATGTTTCATAGTGTGTACATTTATGAATAATCATTTTAATATAGTTTGATTCATTTTTATTACTACTCATTTAGATATATTGAGGGTTATTGAATCTAATATTGAATAATAGTTCAATTAATGGTCTAGTTGATGATGTATATAGAGTTTTTATTTTTATTACCTAACTTAATAGTCATTTTGTTCTTAAAACGCCTTAACCGGCTTATATAGAATAGGATGGGATTTATATTTCGGATCATCCCACGGTCCACTGCCGGGCCTCGACTTGCACCCTGAGAGGCACGGTTGTCGCCGTGGGGCAGCAAACGGTCAGAAGTAGGCTAGAACCGCGGCGCTAGCACTGCGAAAAGCTTGAGCAGGCACCGCAGTACAGCCGCGGTGCTCACCAAGGCTGCTTTAGAAACACTGTCCCGGCCCAACATGCATGGAAGGCGTAGCGGCGCCTGCATGCAGAGCCTTTAGCCGAACGTTTGAGCGTCATCACCACATATCGCCGCCACCTAGGCCGCCACTCACCGTTATTTCAGTAAGAAAAATATACACGGGATACACCCAACCAGTTGCGTGAGTGCCTCGGGGGGCTATTTAGGGGTCCGCTAATTGATGCACACCATCGGGGGCTTGGGCATGTCTAAGTTGTGTGCTGCCATGGAGCGGGGGCCACGGCAGCGAAGTATGCTTTTCAGGACCGCGCGCGCGTCGTATATGTATGTGCAACTCCGTGCGAGTTACTTGAGGGGCACGCATGTACAAAGTAATTATAAGGCATGTGCGATTGCGGCTCCGTGCAAGTTGCTTGGGGGGTACATTTTGGAACTCGGGCGACACCGACCATGACGGAGACAGAACCGATCCCCCCCCCCAAAAATCAAAAAATGCGTTATGTGAGTGCATGCGATCTCAGGGCCTGTCGGCTAATCTCAGCAGAGCTGAGCTGCCCCCTGAGGCGATTCCAACAGAAGCAACAGCAAGAGCAGTGAGAAAAGAGAATTTGAAAGACCGTCTGTGAAACAGTCAATGAAAGCGAACAAACACCCCCTCGTGTGGAAGAGTCTGCTTCGTTTGACCCGGCTCCATGAGCACTCAGCAACCAGCCTCTTTTAATTTAGGGTAAATTGGTTCAATTGTGGTTTATACTCACGTTTTGTGCCCTTGATTTAAGTGTAAGATCTATTTATCGCCTGCAAGTTCACACGCACTCATGCCCTTGAGCTAAGTGGTGAACTCTCTTCTTGTTTGTGCGTTGAGTCGAGCGTAAACTCCGTCGTGTGCCCCTGCGTGGCACAAAGATTCTTCGTGACAGCCTTGAGTCAAGTGTGAACTCTCCTTTTTGCCCCTGCCCATTCTTCGTGCATTGGGTTGAGTGGGAGCTCTGTTTCAATCGGTGCCCCGTGAACACGTATTCTTCATGCCCCTGCCGCATTCTGTCTGACTCGTGCCCACACACACGATGACATCGGATCATCGCCCGGTCACACACATTCGCATCTCTAACTCGTACCCCTCTCTGACTCATGCCTCTGCACACATTCTCTCTGACTCGTACCCCTGCGCGCATTCTCTCTGACTGATGCCCCTGCGCATATTCTGTCTGACTCGTGTCCCACACATACGCGGCTCTTTGATGTTGGGCAGCATGAGAAGATCCGGGTAAGACTGATAGACTCTCTGTCACAGCAGAATGAGGCGACATGCGAATTCACTGTCGGCATCATTGGTCAGTCTCACTGGCTGCTTTTACAAAGTGAAATAAGGAAGCCCCTTTCTCGCCTTGCTCTGGGAGCCTCCTATCTTTCTGCTTTTGCAGGGTCATCCAACCGTTTTGGTTGCTGGTTTATGGACTGATTGGGCGACTCAATGAGCAGACTGAAGAAGTAATCACAATCAAAAAGATAATGAGACCACTAAACTCAGTTCCCTCTGCCCTCTGTACGTGCATGGGTACATGTAGACCAAGAGCCACCCCAGATGACCTGCTCCCCCCCAGTCCCTTTGAAGGTCAGCAGAGAGACCCCGGTGCTCTCTTTACCCGATCTGACGGTCAGCGACAACGTGGACCTCTCCGATGACGTCCGTCTCTCCTTCAGGACCCACAACGGGTCGGAGTTGCAGCGTCACTTCTCGTCGGAGGAGATCCTCAACGTTCTGGTCGAGGGGACCAACAAGGCAGGCAACACCGCCAACTGCACCATCGTTGTCATGGCAGACAGATGCCTCATCAACGCCGATAGAGTGACTGCGGACTCTCCCTGCCTCTGCATGTCAGTCAGTCACTCAGTCTATCTGTTGCTTACACGGACAACCACTTTGAGGCAGAAAGTCCTTCCCGTGTCTTCCCCCACGCAATACTAGAAATGGTGAAGTGAAGAAGAGAAGAAAAGCATACACGTACCTCACTGCATTCCTCCCTTCTCTCACAGCATGCACACTGCAGCTTCAGTATACCAGAAAAAAAACGAAAGAAACAAAGAAAGGAAGGAAGGAAGAAAGGAAAAAAAAAAAAATGAAAGTTTGAAAAAAAAAAAAAAGAGAAAGTTCACCGAAGGTAGCAAAACGGCGAAGACAGAGGGAGCTTTCATCTCACGTTTTTTCCTTCCTCCCTTTCTGCAGGGAAAACTTCTACCGCAGCCCTCCAGAAGAGGGGTTTGTCTGCCGTCTGTGTGACCAGAACAGTCAAAGCAAGAGGGAGAGCACCTCTCCCTATGACTGTCAATGCAACAAGGGATTCTATAGGGACTCTTCTGTCCCTGACGCCTCCGTCTGTAGGCAGTCCATCCCCAACAGCAACAGCTTCATGATTGGAGCAACCCACCCTTCTGAGTGCTTCTGCATGGAAGGACACTACTTCTTCTCCCCCGACACGAAGAATTCTGAAGGAGTACTGATCGTCTCATATCGTCTCCCTCCCCGCCATCATCTCTCACAACGACCGCCTCGCTCTCTTCACTTCAGGCATATGCAAGCCCTGTCTCCCCCACTCTGAGTGCACCGGCGTGCCCCTGACCCCTTCCAAAGTGTCTGAGGTCCTCAAATAAAGCCACTTTCTAAAAGCTCTGACAGGAAAGGAGACCGACCGCCGGAGAGAACTTCACAGTGAACGTTGTTGTGTGACCGAATCGCAGCCCCTCTCTCCATTACGCCTCCTGGAGGCATAGGCACTCGACAGCTCCCAGCAGATGCTGAAACAACTGATTGCGCACCCCCGGCCCATCCCCCATGGGAACTTCTCCCTCGTCTAGTGCTGGCCCCGTGCGGTTGTTGTCCCGTGCCCCTTCGACGGCATCTACTCTTCTGTTAAACCCGGACAGGATCAGAGGCACTTCCAAGATGAGACTGCGGGGACTGTCTGTGAGGATGGACATAGAGGGGTGAGTTAGGAAAGTTTTGCGTCACCCTCCTTCTCCTCTTAGAGTGAGTCAATTGTTTTTGATTGTCTGGTTGCTGATTCAAAACGTCTGTCTCTCTCTATGCATTTTCTTGGTCTCTATCTCAGGGGAACATCACTTTCAGCCTTCCCTTCTTTCCATAGAGTTTACCAAGCTTCCTCCCTCCCGCAGAGTCTCTCTCTGCCTTAGAATTCAATTCAAAAGAATGCTGTCTCTCTTTTTGTGTGTGTGTGACTGCAGCCTCTGTGTAGTGAGTGCAAGGAGGGCCGACTGCTGCTGAGAAGGGGGACGGACACTCGGTGCCGCGACTGCCTTCCCCCACATCTGAGGGTTTTGGCAGCTCTTGGCCTTTTCCTTCTCATGGTGGCTCTGGTTGTGGGGTACACATTCATGGTCACGAAGGACAACCTGAAGATGGATATGTCTGAGCATGCTGTGGCTGTGAAGATCCTGATGGTCTTCCTCACTACTCTGGACTTCCTGGCAGACCTTACATACCCTGTCTTCATCGTCTTTCGGGAAGAACTTGCGGGATTAGGACTGGGGAAGGGGGGAGGAGGGTAGGGGTCTGATGCAGCGACTTCCCTTACAAGAGCGGCAGAGGACTCTCTGGACTTTCTGAGGACGCTTCCTATGATCGGGGAGGTCTTCAGCATGAAGTGTCAGTTTGACCTCTTCGAAGGGACAACCGAAGAGAAGCATCTGGTAGGGAGGGAGCTGCTCTCTTTATTTGTGCCACTTGTGGTGATTTGTTTGATCAGTGTAGTCAGGCTAATGGTGGTTCTGTCCAGCTATTGTGGCAAAGGTGAAGAGAAGAGAGAGAGATGAGAGTCGAAGGACGCAGGAGAACAAACACGTTCCAGCATCGCTCTCCTCCCGTCTGCTTGCGGGAAGATAAGAGCTGTCGAGGCGGCCCCTCCTGAAGCAGATGCCGCTGGTGTTCTTCCCGATAATTTGGGAGGGCATGTCAGGGCAGTCGCTGTTGCTGTCGATGGGAACAGCAGACGTGCAAGCGTTCCCCTTGCTAAGATGCGTTCTGCCTCTCCCGCTTCCTCCAACAGATTTGAGTAGGTGCGTGAGCGCTTCCATATGCAGCTTTCATACAATAGGCGAGAATTGGGGGTCTTCCGTCGGAGTTTTGACAGAGAGACAGGCTTCTGGGCTCGGCTTCACTCTCTCCATCAGGATATGAGCCCTGTCATTCTTTCCATGCTTTTCCTTTGGGCTCCGTCCCTTGTGGAGGCTCCCCTCGCTTCCTTGAGGTGTGAGCCTCTCCACCCTTTATTGGCAGAGCGCCGCCTTCATACTTTCCCCTCCATCACCTGTCAGTGGCCCCTCCGGAGAGATGACCCCTACTCCCATTGGTGGGGTTTCTCTATGAGTGTGGTGTTTGCGGGCATGTTCGGGGTCCCCCTCTTGATTGGCTTGTTCATGTTGTTGGAAAACTCTTGAGTCAGCCAGGTGGGAGGTGGAGAGGCAGCACAGGTGAAGGGTAGCAATATGATAGGAACACAAAGGGATGCAGAAGAAAAGAAGCAGGCAGGCAAAGAAGGAGACGGACAGGCAGAGACAGTAGGAGAAGAGACTTTGCCTGCCATGTACCAGGCATTGGTGCTCTACAGCACGCGGATGCGCCTGGCCTCCTTTCGCTGGCAGTTCAGTCTACTGCTGGGCGGATACCATGACAAGTTCCTCTTCTGGGAGTTGGTCATCTTCGTGCGTTATCTGAGCATTCCCATGTGCCTCCTTACACTAAGCGAATCGACGCGGTTCTCTATTTTGACCTTCCATGCTATTCTGTTTTTTGGCCTTCAGACGCTTTGCCGGCCGTATAAGTCTGGGGTTCTCAACTGGCTGGAGACCTCATCTCTTGCCGTCTGGTGTCTCTGCTTGATTGTCTTGAGAGTTCGTCGGTCTTTTTTTCTTTTTATTATTTTTCTCTAGCTCGTTGTCTAGATCTAAGTGGTATCGCTCACTTCGGTTGATTTTATCTCCAATATCATCTGAATTATATTGTCTGTCGTCCTGCCCTTCTAAGTCCTCTTCTCCTTTCATTCTTGTGCACGGCATTCCGATTCCAATGCTATGAAGTCTGTTCCCCCTTTTACTGTTTGTTTTCATGAAGTTCAACTTAATCCTTGCAAGGACGTGCTTTTTCTCTCTCAACCATCCATCCGCTTGACATGTATGCATGCAGGCTATGACAAACACGAGCACCAACTTGGTGGTGGGGGTCGCTCTCGTGTACCTACTACCAATTTGTATCAGCGTATTTATGATCGTCTGCGTCTACTTCATCGTCACAGACCGCCTGTCAACCAGAAAGAGGGAAGGAGAGGAAATCGAACCAGTGCGGTGGACCTGCTTATCCAAGTCGGAGAAGTCGTGCTGGAGGCGAGTCGTAGAGACCTTCTGGAGGCTGTTGCTCCGAACATTTCGGTGGTGTAAGAAGACGTGCCGACCTTCTTGCTGCAAGAGAGGTAGTAAAAGACGGTGCTGCAGGTGCGGTGTCCGCAGGAATGCTGTGTGTGTACGTCTGCAGGAGGGGGGTCACGCTCTGGTACCTGTAACAGTCCTGTCTCGAAGGGCTAAAGGGAAGAGGAAGGCAAAGGTAGAAGACGCTTCTCGAAGGACGAAAGCGTCCTTCTCTTCTACATTGCCGTCGGTATTTTTTGAAACTCAGGGAGAAGGGAACTCGGGCGCTTCTAGGCTGTCCCTAACTCTGCACCCCTCAGAACGCCGCGCGTTTCAGCGCTGCTTGACATCCATTGACAAAGCGGTGCAAGATGTGAACATAAAATTGAATACAGAGAGGGAAGGCAGAGGAGGTACAGTGGAATCAGTACCGAGAAAGAATGGGAGTTGCAAAAATAAAGAAGGACTCTTTCGGTCTTCTCCGCACAACCTCCGTCACCTCCCTTTGCTCCTCAGCTTCTGTCTTCATCTGGGTCTCCTTTGTGACGCCTCCATAAATCAGGGACAAACGAAGGAAGACAGTGACAGGCGGTTCATCGCCTTTTTGTGTGAAGAGGCCGCAGAGCACTCTGCAACTATAAGAGAGCTGCTCAGAGTCCCCTACCCAGGCGCTTCTCCCATCTCCGTCAAGTCCTGCAATGACCGCCCGGGTCAATCGATCGTCCCTTCTCCAGGCCTCCAGGCACCGGCAGGGGCGGGGGGCGATCAGAGTGTACGGGCTTCCGGTGGTGTTTAGCTGTCTGCAGAAGGCGTGGGAGGTGAAGGAGAAGGAGAGGGAAGAGAGGCGACCCTAATCGATGGACCCTCTCCTTCCCCTTTTGCCCCCTGCGTGGACTCAGAAGGCACCGCTGAGCATGATGCTTCCTCCTGCCCCCCTGTTGTTGTAGCCTTTGAGGAAAGAGAAGGGGAAAGGGCAGAGCATCTCAACTAGTCTGAGAGAGAAGAGAGGGACTCTGTGTTCCTCAACAGCCTCCCCCTCTCAGACGATCCTTCTTTCCTCAAATTTGTAGAGAGAAGAATGAGAGCCGCACAAGCTGTCGGCGAGCCTTCGCATGGAGGCGCAGACACCGCCGCGAGTGCATCAGTGAGTGCTGCCCCGCCTATCCCTGCCGCCGCGTCTGTGTATCAGCAGAAGGAGAAGGAGACAGAAGACACAAGAGAACAAAATGAGAGGCCCCAGACGAACAAAGAGAAGGGAAGACTCAGTCGGGGATACACACTGCCTGCAGGCAATCTGTTGCGGAAGCGAAGGAGTGAGCAGCCTGAAGAGGAGGAACCGTCAGCCACAGCTGTGGGTGACAGCCAGGGAAGGAGGGGGGGGGCCTCCTCCAACTACGAGTGCATGGGTGAGGACGATCAGATCCTGACTGATGAGAGGCAGAGGCAGTGGATGGAGGAGGACGCAAAGACGGTAGACGGCGTGTTGACTGACTTATTGATTTCTTTTTCCCACAACGGAGGATGGCGGGGCGCTGGTGGATTCTCTTCAACGATGGTTGGGAAGAGGAGCCAGGGAAAGGGAGAAGGAGTGTTTTTGGAGAATGGCAGTGGTTGGGCGTGCGTTTTTCGATTCTCCCTCGATTGAGAGGGCCTTGAGGGATGAGGGGATACCGCTGGGGGAGTTTAAGGAGGGCGTGGAGCTCTTTCTGCACCTCTACCCTACACAACTCCTTCAGCTAAGAAAGAATGAAAGGGGCGGCCGGGGTTGGGTTCCTCTAACTTTTCTTCCTTCTTCTGGTTCCTTTCTTTCTTTCTTTCTTTGTTTCTTTCTCTTTTTATTTGTTTTGTTTTTTTTATGTCTTCTCCTCTCTGTGCTTTGAATAGCATGCTTCGTATAAGTCTTTTTGGCTGTTTTTTTGGCCCTTCGTGTCCTGTCCCTTTTGGTGCATGACTGTATGACTGCCCAGGGCTTGGGTTTACTTGCACCTTCAGACAGAGATGGCTGTTAGTTTTTCTTTCGGTGTCTTCATTCTTGTTTGTTTCTGTGGAAGTCTCTCGAGAGGCGTTTTTCCTCACACTCATCAGGGTAACATTTTCCACTGGGGCTTTCCTTGGAGTTGCGTTTATTCATTATCGCTTTCATTCAGTAACTTTCTTCCTCCTCTGCCTTCCTCCTCTCCCTTCCTTCCTTCCTTTCTTCTTTCCTTCCTTCCTTCTTTCTTTTCTTCTTTCCTTACTTCCTTTCTTCCTTCTTTCCTTCTTTTCTTCTTTCCTTGTTTCCTTCTCTCCTTCCTTCTTCCCTTCCTTCCTTCTTAAAGTTTCCTTTCTTCCTTGTGCTCTCCTCGTGTTTACAGTTGTACCAGTGCTTTTTGGCGGCGGCGTGCACCTCTTCTTCTTCTTCTTTGGGCCGTTGGCGGTCTGATTGAAGGTTGGGGGGAAGAAAGTTTGAGAAGGGGGAGAGGAGGTGAGGGGTCTGTGTGGAAACGCATGCAGGCAGGCAGGCAGAAACGGACGGGCTTAGGTTAGAGTGAGCAAGTCGCAGAGGAGAGATTTTGAGAAAGCAGGAGAAATTGAAATCTGAAAGGGAGACAGTGGGGAGAGCTTTGTACGTATTTGAGCACATGCAGGTAAGTGCAGAGGTAGGCATAAGCAAGTTCCGCGGGGCGGGTTACGGCAGGCGAGTCGGCAGAGAACTAGGCAGAGAAGAAGTTTTGGAAACTCAAACTTTGCATGCTACTACCCAGTTAGACAAAGCTAATGCACATTTTTCTTTTTAAAAAATGAAAGTTTGAGTTTGTGAAAGAAACTGAAATTAAAGGGCGGTGTTGGACAAAGCTGCCTAAGAAGACTCAGCTAGTGAAGACATATATTAACTAGTTAGGTCCCACTGGCCTTGTATTAGGTCTTAAAACAAAAGAAAAAAAATTAGAGCGCTCCTAAACTACTATAGGAGATTTGATTGATAAGATTGTGAATGATTACGAAAATAAATAGAGTCATATATACATATGACGGAAATTATTTGCTAACTTTTTATTAGACTACTCTTACTAGGATTTCATAACAGAATCATAAGCTAGCTAAAGGACCTGGTAAAGGTAACGATGAGTCGCCGATGACTGTTTTGAAGACATGCTCCCTGAATATGATATGCATTAATTTTGTCCCGCAAGGTGTATGGTAAGAGCTGTAAGCATCTCTAATTTTGTCCGTTGGGGTCGGAGGCCCAAGTGTGTGCAACATATGCACGACCATCTGCGATGCCGCGCGCAAAGCGCGCGTAGACGCATGCACGATCGTGTATGCATGCAAGATATATGCAAGATTTTTTTTTTGAATTTACATGCACATGCATGCATATAGCTTGAATATATATACCGATACGATGCAAGAAAATGCACGTACAGGATACATTTCTTCTGGGTTGTGAGTTGCGAAGACAATTGTCTCCGCCGTCGGTCTGACGGAAGTTTATCACGGGGGTCCACTTTTGAGGCGCCACTGACAGTCGGAGTTGCTTCACAGTCCCGCTGTGCACCAGACTTGTCAAAGAACAGATGAGAGCTCTTGGGACCGTTGCTCCAACCATGCTGGGGTTTCTCTTGCTTTTTGTGTTCATGGAGCGCTGTAGATCGGAGATGCTTTCCATTCGGCGCTCGCGAGTTCCTGTTTCCTTCCTTCAATTCTCAGAAACTACACGAGATCTTTCGACAGGCGAGGAAACAGACGACGTGCCGATTGTCACGGTCGATGCGTATAACCCCGCGGAATGCGAAGATGCCGACTCCGCGAAACTGAACATTCTGAAGCGAAAGGGCAACGACGCCGTCAATAAGCTCGAGGAGAATTTCAGAAACACGTACTACAGGTGCGAATCAATTTCCAAGAAGTACGTGGACGAGGCCACTACCAAAAGTGTCCGAACGGTTTCCCGAGTCGCGTCTGTCCTGGGTGACACCGCGGCGTGGGTGAACATCGGCATCGCCATTGCAGGTTTTGCAGGCGTCGCGGCTGCCACCGGGCCGGTGGGGGCAGCAGTTGTGCTGGGCATAGCGGTTTTCGGCCTCTGTGTCGGCCTCGCAGCTATGGCTTACCAGTACCACGTCGAGCACAGCGACGACTTCAAGACAAAAAAAGGTGAGCTTGAATCTTACCTCGGCCACCTCTGCCCGAACCTGCAGGGCCGGGCCGAGGCCGAGATCATCCGACTCAGAGCCTTCTACGATCACACGTTTTCAGCAGCCAACTGCGCAGATCGCTCATCAATCAGCTACCGCGACATTGACGTCGAGTTTGCATCCAAGACGCAGAAGGGTAGCCTTGGCGAGCAATTCGGGGTTGTCTTCCCGGGGAAGGTCGATAAGTTCTTCACCGTGTTCGACCGAGTGACCAACGTCGCCGCCGCAGCGTTTAACGGGGTGGGGATTGGCATTGCAATTGCCGATGCAGGGAAAGTGGCTGCACAGATGGTCATGACATGGGCAGCGCCCGTTTCCGACACCATCGCCTGGTTTGCCGGAGAGGTCGGTTTGACCGTTTGCGAGGCGATGAGATCGGGGATTGACAAACTTGCAGAGCAACGCAAGGCCGGTGCAGCAGCTTTCCATGCCATGAAGGCGTGGATTGCCGAGAAGAGCAGCGGCCCAGAGGCCATCGTCTCAAAGGAGCGTGCCGAGCAGTTCCTTTCCAACGCTGCCGTGTTTTGGGACCAGTGCGGGGGGTCAGTCACCATGGTGATCAAGATCGGCACAGAGGTGGACCCGGACATGAAACAATGCATCATCGAGAAAGACAACGGTTTCACGAGAGCCCTGCTCTTCCAGTCTACTGGAGGTGGGCTTCTGACCAGAAAGAAGGGCGGTCACACGGAAGGGCTCACCAACCTGAAAAAGGGCCCCGTTGTTTCAGAGAGAGCAGTGGCAAAGGTGAAATCATTTGTAAGCAAGTTCAGAGAGTCCGCTATCTGCAACCAGCCATGCAGTCACTGCGTTGACATTTCGGCCGTGCCCGATCGGCAGAGAACGTCTCTTTTGAAGCACTTTGCATCCAACAAAGGTGAGATCATTCAAAAGAAAACGGGGGGCACTTGCTACATGAACTCACGGTGGATACCCACCCCGTCTTCGTCCACGTCAGGCCCTGAGATGGACGTAGATCCTGACAGCCTCAACTGAATATGAGAAAGGTGAGAAAGAGCACTGTTGGTTGGAGGCAAAGACATGCAGCTGGCGCTTGAGAGAGACCATGCAACCTTCTGACTTGAAATGAATCTCGCGCATTGCACACCTTTAAAAACGCACGATTAGAGAAACTTGAAGGAAGCAGCAAAGACTGTGGTTAAAAAAAAAGCGACTGTGAAGTCCTTTCAGCAATGGGGAAGCTGTAGCAGAGGAAGGGGAATGGCGTGACGCACGCTCGAGACAAAATCATTTCACTTTTTTGTGCGTCTTTCTCGTCTCGCTCGCCAAGGAGGTACATAAGAACTAAAAAGAACTAGAAAAAGAAAACACGAAATCCGACCAGAGAGTATAAGAAAGAGGGACGCGTGTCACGCCTGAGAACATACGTTGTCACATTTCAAGTTGACACATTGATTAAACGTACACAGAGTCTTTCAATGAGTCAAAAATCAAACTGGTTCACACTATAAACCCCCGGCATATACTTTAAAGCTTTATAATGGCCTTTATTCCATCAGGATTGACCCCTCACAAATGAATTAAGTCAAATCTTGTTAAGCCATAACTTGAATTTTGTATACATTGCTAGATACATTGCTGTTTGTTAGTGGCCTGGGAAACCAAGCAGGCCACGGAGTGTGGTCTGAGCCTCAGCGATGAGGTACACCCCCCTGCCGTTTGCGGGGGCGACCTCTATAACACAAAACGGCGACAGTGCTCTAGGGTACCACTAAATCACTTATCACTCATCACTTATATATAAAGAAATTCCTAGAAATTTTCTATAATACTCTATGATACCTAAGCATACTACCTTTAATACGCCTAGCTTGTATTTCACAAAGAACGCAAATTGAATTTTTTCTTCACTAGGACAAAAGGAAAAGGCGGAAGAAGAACAGGCTAAAGTCGCTAGACGCTAGAAACAAACTTTAAGTCAATGCCCCCCACTTTTTAAATCTAAAAATTTGGTGATTTATGCATTCAAAAACATTGTGAGAGTCTGAGATTAGCATTGTAAGAATGTAACATCATGGTTATTACGTTTGACATGAAGCTACTAGGCCAAATATAAATCTAAATCTAAATTTATAATAATTTTAATGACCTTAAATTAAAATTAAGCCTGAGTTTTAGTGCTATAAGCTAGGCTATAAGTTTAGGTTACAAATTGGGTACGTATGTTCTTTAAAATTAAGTCCCCATTTATATGTTAAACGTACAAAAAAAACTTGAAAAAAACAAAATGCTTGTGTGAAAGATAAAAAGAGAGAGAGAGAGAGAGAGAGAGAGAGAAACAGAGAGAGAGAAAGAGTTCATGCCTAGTATATGGCAGCCATTTTCGAATGAATCAACTGTAATCTACAGTCTGACAGTATGACTACTCCTCAATGAGTTCTCTCTCTATCGGCTAGCTTTCCCCTGCCTCATGCGACTTGGCGTGCCCCTGATCATGATCTACGCCTTCTTTCCGGAAGACCATCAGAGTTTTCTTCAGCGCCTTTGACGACACCACTTCTCGGAGGGCCCGCGTGGAACCCTGCATGGAGAACGTACGTGGGTATGGAGAGAGAGAGAAAGAAGATGACGGCAAATGGCAGCGATATGGCCGCAGCAGACAGCGTGAAGAATACAGCAGACGGGAAAAAGAAGTGAGTGCAGTGGAAACACGGAGCCACAAAGAAAAGCTGCATGCATGACAAAACACATGTGTAACTGGACATGCAGAGAGAGAGGGACTCGAACACAGCGCATGCATGCAGACGCGGAAGGAAGCAGAGCAAAAAAATCAAACAAAGAGAGAGGAAGGAGAAAGGAATGCTGGAGGGAGGGGGGACCGAGGAAGTAGGCTGAAGGAGGGAAACAGGACAAAGGGGACACGAGCAATTGCACACGCACGCACACACGCGCGCGCACACACACACACACACACACACACACACACGCACACACACACACACACACACACACACACACAGAGAGAGAGAGAGAGAGAGAGAGAGAGCCGAAGTCCCATCGATGTTCCGAATCAAACACACACACAGAGAGAGAGAGAGAGAGCCGAAGTCCCATCGATGTTCCGAATCAAGTGAGCACTCAACTGCTGGAGTGAGCAAATGAATGAATTTTCCTTCAAAGCATCAGCAGGGAACAGAGGCTTTCTTTCTCTGTCACTTTTGTCTCTGAATGATGTTTCCTAATACCAGACAAAATTAGTTTGCGCAAGCGAGAACAGAGAAACTTTGTCGCACAGCGCGGCTAAGTGCCTACTAACTCACCCACCTCATCGAATTTGAACCCGGCAGAGACGGCCTGCATCAATCTGACCATCTGCACGTCCGCAGCCTCCGTCTCCGCCTCTGTGTCCGTTTCCCCCTCTCCTTGTTGTTGTTCTGGCAGGAGAAGAGGGGAAGAGAACGCCGAGGAACCTCCAGAGGCCGACAGAGGAAGGAAAGAAGGTCCCCCAGCTCCTCTCCACCCGCCAGAGAGAGACAGAGACATCGGACGGCTCATCACCACACCCACTCCAGCCGCACGACCGAGGTTGCCCCCCACGGTCTGGTGAGACTGGACGGGCATCAAATCGAACACCTGCATGCATTCATTTGCATACAGAATTCTTTTTCATACAGAATAAATGCCCCCCAGGGTCTGGTGGGACTGGACGGGCATCAAATCGAACACCTGCATGCATTCATTTGCATACAGAATTCTTTTTCATACAGAATGAATGCCCCCCACAGTCTGGTGGGACTGGACGGGCATCAAATCGAACACCTGCATGCATTCATTTGCATACAGAATTCTTTTTCATACAGAATGAATGCCCCCCACGGTCTGGTGAGACTGGACGGGCATCAAATCGAACACCTGCAAAAATGCATGCATGCATGCGTGGTTGGAAGGATGGATGGATGGAATGAAATTGAATGGAAACATTCATAAAAATGCTGAAACAAAGAACAAGAAGAACAGACCTTTTGCTGGTACGGAAAGAGAGTGGAGAAGACCTTACAAGCACTTTCCACGAGGCGAAGCTGTATGTTAGAAAGCGTCAACAAGAGCAACCACTACACCATCCATGCGGCCCATCTTCCAAAAAGACAGAAACAGATGGACAGACAGAGAGACAGAGAGAAAATACAGACAGAGACTGTCTGCCCGACCTTCAGTGCCACGACCCAATCTGCCCATGGACGGGCTTCCCCCTTCTCTCCTTCTGCTTCTCCTTCTTCTGCCCCATCATGGTCCTTCTGTCCGCCTCCCGGCCTGCCTGTCTGTCCGTTGGGGGGCCTGGAGGGAAGAGGAAGGTCCAAACGGGCGTGCCGGACCTTGCCTCCAGTGATCACGTCAATCTCAGCAGCACCGTCGAAGGCAGAAGCCTCAACGATGCCTGTCTGGTCAAGTCTGCACTCACACACACTCACACACTCACACACACACACACACACACACAGAGAGAGAGAGAGAGAGAGAGAGAGGGACCCAGGTATCGATCTGGACTCCTACAATTCCCTGGACGTCTCGTCTTGTCTACTCTCCTGCTCCTCTTTCTCTTTGCGCGAGCGCGCGTGTGCGTGAGTCAGGAAGTGAGCCCACCTCAGTCTGCCGCTCTCTCTTTCTCTCTGTTCCTGTCTGTCTGTCTGCCTGTCTGTAATTCTCTAATCCCCCCCCCTTCTCTGTGTGTGCATGCATGTGTGTGTTTCTCTCCTCCGGCCATCACATGGGGATGCCACTTCCCCCCTTTCTCTTCCTTCCCTCACCTTCCTCTTTCTTCCCCCTTTCTCTTCCTTCCCTCACCTTCCTCTTTCTTCCCCCTTTCTCTTCCCTCCCTTCCCTCTCTCTTTCTCCCCCCTTTCTCTTCCTTCCCTTCCCTATCTCTTTCTTCCCCCTTTCTCTTCCTTCCATTCCCTCTCTCTTTCTTCCCCCTTTCTCTTCCTTCCCTTCCCTGTCTCCTTCTTCCACCACCCACTACACAACACCCATCGTCCCCCCCCTCCTCGAGCCCATGCACTCACTCACGTCGCGGCAAGCCTTCCACTCCCCGCCCCAAACTCAGCCACCGAGTCCCCCTCTCCGAACAGACGCGTCAACAGAAACCGAACCAAACCTGCAAACAGACAGACAAACAACAAAAGAAGTATCTCCATGGAGACAAGATGCACGTCTCCACTCTTTCACGTCACGCGCTTGAATTGCCACGAAGCTTAACCTTTTCATGCCTTCCAAGAGAAACATGCACGCAGACAGACTATATGTTTCTTCTTCAATCAGACAGACTATATCGTCTTTTCTTTACTTTTCCGCTTCCTTTCTTTCTGACTGACAGACAGACAGCCAGACAGACAGATCGATAGACAGGCACTAGATGCTGTCTGGCACAGCGTGCTCTCTATAATGTCTCTCACATGAAGGGCACGTGGCCGAAATCAAGGTCCAGACGCACCGGAGAGAACAAGGAAGAGACAGAGAGAAAAAAGAAACAGAGAGAAAGGGGTGTCCACCGGAACACTCCCACCCCCCCAATCCCTACAGAAAATTAGACAGACAGACACACAGGTGGCCCAACCTCCCTACCCATCCCCCCCCATGTTCCCCACATCCATCCCCACACACCCACATACCCACCTCTATCCAGAGTCTCCATCTGAGCCTGAGGATCGGAGAAGACGACTCTCTTCAAGGCCTCCACCGACGACAGAGCTCCGTGGCTCTCCACGATTGTCGGGAGGGTCATGTGGATCTCTGGGAGTGTGTAGTTCTGGGCGAAGTCTTTCAAGACCTCTGTCTCCTGTCTGAGCGTCTCGACATATTTGGACAGCCATTTCTGGACAAGAGAGTTGAACTTCAAGTTGTTCCCCTCGGCTACTGCCCAAGCGACGTAGAGGGACTGAGTGTTCAGATCCTTCAGACGAGCCAGACCAGCCGCCATGAGAAATCGGAAATCAGATGCGAAACACTCCGGCCGTCTCGCAACGATGAGTGTGTTCAGATGCAGATGGGCAGAGAGCATCGATCCCAAATGAGTGAACAAATTGAGGAAATCCATGGTCTGAGTGGATGAGTCAGGCCGGGAGAGAATGACGGAAGTCACGTTCGTTTGGATATACTCAGCCTGTTCCTTCAGGTCTGCCCGGGAGACGTAAAGATATTCAAGAATGTTCTCACACGTCCCCGCAGTCACCTGCACGCTTGTCTCGTTCCACGCCTGCGTGTGTGCAGAGACGGCACCCTCAAGGGTCTCCATGATCTTGCAGTAGCGAGGCTCGAACACTGCAGGGTTGATCCCTGCGGCCTCAACGGAGGACCGGAGCCATCCGAGGCACAGGCACACGTAGAGGGGGAAAGCTGGTCGACTCATCGAGGGAGATGAAGGGGTTCGATGAAGATAGATGGGGCGATATGTCAAAAGAAAAAGCGAAAATCCTTTCTGTTTCTTCTTTCCTTCAGCTTCCCCGCGTCCTTGTTGCTCTTCTCCTTCTCTTTACCCCTTTCCGGTATACCTGCAATTTCAGATTCACAACTTCTGACCCACTGATCTAGCAACCAACCGCAACCAGGCAACTTGAAGACAAATTAAGCAACTTTCACTCTAGCTCCTTCCGACCACCACTGGCAGGCGGCCTTTTCGAGCTCTGTGCGACGATGATGGCATCCAACAACAAGCTCTAAGGTTTTCTCCTTCAGGTGGACGGATGGAATATGTAGTCTCATCCAGTTTCGATCCGGCAAAGTGAAGCAACGGCGCGTCATCACTGTACGTTGGGCTTTTCATGAACAACACACTGACTGTTAATTACGTACGTGACAGCTATAGTCGAAATGGTGAAAAGCTCGGTCATGCAGGCTCATGCACGCCGGCTGCATGCATGGCTTGCATGCGTCAAAGTACTTAATTGCAACACTGCAATTGCTGCAAGCTTGAATAGCTTAATTCATGCATGCATGCAAGCATCGATCGTGCATCGTGCGGTGGTCGTCGTGCGTATACATATGAGCTATATAAAAGCCAACGGGCCGCTCTCTCTTGTCTGGGCATGCATGTCTGGACACTCGTCCAACATGCAGGCTTGTGGTTGAAGAGTGAGGAGAAACCATAGCAAATCTCTTCTGCTGTTTGAACGAGAAGCACCGATCCGTACACATACACAGGTGCACTGAAGAACAAGCAACAGCGCGTGGCTAACCAACTCGCATACGGCAACGCAGTCTGAAATTATCCATGCAGATCTTGTTTGCCCCTAGAAAGGCGGCCTCCTTGGTCGGGGTTCTCTTGGCATTTTCATACATCGCCACTACTTCGAAACCGACCATGAGGTCTGCCTCAGAGCCGGACTCCTCCTCTGGTTTCAAAGAGGACAACATCAGAAAACTTGCCGCGACTTTGGCGGGTGCCATGCCCAAACTCGACTCGTTTGACTTTGAAAAGTTCGACTTCGAGAATCTGTTCAAACTCGACAAAGACACGAAAAGCAAAAACGCCCTGCAAGAGGACGGATTCTTCACCCAACCCGCCCAGTGCACTCAGATGAACTTCCCCACGGTGTCATGCGACCCTCCAGGTGGTCTGTGCTTCACGAACTACAACCCGACTCCCCTCTGTTGTCTGTCTTCCGGAGGCTTTGGAGCAGTGTGCCCGCCAGGCTGCACGTGTTGCGAGTCTGTGACAAGAGAGGTGAGGAAGATGTCTCCTCTCTTCCTAACTTCCTGCACGAGGGAGAACTTTTCTGCACCAAACGCAACATATACAGTATAATATTAATAATAATGTACGCGACATACACGTATACATATGTATGCAGGTGAGAAAAATCCCCCCTGAAGACATCTCCTCCATTCCTTACTGCACGAGGGAGAACTTTCCTTCGGAAGTCTGCGACAATGCGTGCTTCAAAGTGCGCAATCCTGCAGACCCCCAGGTATGTGCGTTCTTTCCTCCTCAGTCATTTCCTCTCGTCGTCCGTCAGTTTCATGTAGGAAAACGGCGTTTTTGTTTGTACATGCCTTTCGGGGCCAGTTGTTTCTGTAGAGTTTGCATAATTCAGGTCCGCCCAAATAGAGATGAAAGACTCTCGCTGGACCGTAAACCAAAGTGAGGAACTGAGAGAATGAGAGCGAGGCTCAAAGAGTGCACGGGACTGAGAAACTCGGTGAGAGTCTGAGAGACGGGCAGACTGAGAGTCTGAGTCAGAGACTGAGAGAGAGATTTGATGAGCTACGAGAATACCAATCCAGCGATCATCAAGCAAACCCGGCTTCATGTCCAGCTGACTGGATGACGTGCCCTGGTTGACTGCATCCGCGCGCAATGCGCGCGAACTCACCTGTCTGAGTATATACATGCACGCATATATGTCTGTAAGTATGTATGTACCTCTCTCTCTCCTTTTCTCTCTCTCTTTCTCTCTCTGTCTCTCTCTCTCTCTCTTGTGTGTGTGTGTGTGTGTGTGTATGTGTGTGTGTGTGTGTATGTGTGTGTGTGTGTGTATGTGTGTTGCAAAGTTGGATTAATTTCCGTGCGGACCCCTATGAATGAATGCAGGTCAACAAGGAGACTCTCTGTTGTCTGAAGGCACAAGGCTTCTTCACTCCTGAGCAGGACTGTCCAGACCCGTGCCAGACCCCCCTGTCCCCAGCCTGTCCGCGCAGCACGACGGAGTGCTCGCGGACGGAAATCTGCAGAACGGTTTTTGGAGAGCCTACTCCTCCCTCTGCCTCCATTATTCGCGTCGTCTACACAGGCACGGCCTCAGCCGCAACAGAGTTCTGGGCAGATTTCAGATTTGCAGATTCGGGAACGCAGGGTCCCTCTCTCTTCAAGTGCGATGATTTGCCGACTGCGTTCAAGGACAAGTGCAAGACAACCAACCCGTCGCTGCCAAACTTCCAGTGCGCGTGTCCACTCGAACGGACAGGGAACAACTGCCCCAGTCCGAACGACAACAAGCCCTGTCTGCAGTTTGCCTTTTCCCAGTTCTTGCAGTTCGTCGTCGCGGTTCGCATAGGAGAGCCTGCAATGTCGTTCGGTTGCGGATTCTCTTTTGCTGAGGCGACACTCGCAGGCAGGGGCGAGGACACCGTTGACATTTCCCTGAACGACGGGTATCATGCGGTGTATGAAATTGTGCATATCGCAGATGGGAGTGGGACACAGACGCGGATCGCTGGACCCAACCAGGCACGTTTGCATGCATGACGGGAATGAGAAAAACCAGAGAGTTACTGATGGCCATGCAAACACAGACACAAAGAAAAAACAGCGACATTGCCACACAGACGCTTTCTCTCTCTCTCTCTCTCTCTCACACACACACACACACACACACACACATATGAAAAAACAAGCAAACAAACAAACAAACTCCCGCTCTCTCTCTCTCTCTCTCAACACGCACGAGCGGACACACGCTCTCGCACACATACTCACACGTACGCGCGCGCGCACACACGCCCACACACACACACAAAACATGTATGTATCTGTGTACGTGTGTATGTTGCACTTTTGCAGGCGAGTCTGTACGGCAACGAAAACATCCAGGGAGTCTTCCCCTGGGGGTGTGACGACTGCACAACCACCAACCCACCAAAGATCTCCTGTGCGAACGAGGTGAGTGAGCAAGACAGAAAGACAGACAGACAGACAGACAGACAGACAGAAAGAAAGAAAGAAAGAAAGAAAGCTTGGTTTCTTGCTTGCTCTCTCAATTTTTTTGATTGCTCGTCTGCTTTCTCGTTTGCTGCAGCTAGGTGGATTCTCTGACAAGGAACCAGCGGTGTCTGTTTGTCTGTCTGTCTGTCTGTCTGTCTGGCTGGCTGGCTGGCTGGCTGGCTGTATGTCTGGCTGGCTGGCTGGCTGGCTGGCTGGCTGTCTGTCTGTCTGTCTGGCTGACTGGCTGGCTGGCTGGCTGGCTGTGTGTCTGTCTGTCTGTCTGTCTGTCTGTCTGTCTATTGTGTCCATGAAGAAAAGAAGGGAGAAGAAGAAACATATAGTCTGTCTGTCTGTCTGTCTGGCTGGCTGGCTGGCTGGCTGTGTGTCTTTCTGTCTGGCTGGCTGTCTGTCTGGCTGGCGTTGTATCTGTCTGCCTTTTTTTTTTAAATGTACATGAAGAAAAGAAGGGAGAAGAAGAAACAGATAGTCTGTCTGGCTGAGTGTTTGTGAGACTGTTTGTAAGTAAGCAAGTATGTCTGTATGTAGAAATGTACGTATGTTTTGTTTGTACATATATTGTGATGTTGCTCTTTCAGGTCGACAAGCTGGCAGGGTACCAGCCATGTGAGTGGAGCACTTCCAACGGAAACCCGATGGCTGTGCCTGGGAAGTGCCCTTGCAACAACCCTCCCGGAGAAGTCCTGTGCAGCAATGAAGGACAGCAAGGAGACGGGAGCTTCGGGTGCATCTGCGGAGACAAGTGCGAGGCGTGCACGTGCAACGAGTTCAACCCAGACGGGACGTGCAAGATCAAACCCGTCCTCGGAGACAACCCGAAGCCCTGCCAGGTGTGCATTTGTGTGTGTGTGTGTGTGTGTGTGTGTGTGTGTGTGTGTTTTGTTCGTATGCACATTACCCCGAACCTATCCGGTTAGAGAGAGATCATGGCGCTAGAAAATAGATGGCCTTGGAACATTTGTTTGTCTGGTTTTGGCTTTCTGCTCTCATTTCTTCTCTTCTCTTCTCCTTTCCTCTTGTCTCCTCTTGTTTCTTCTCCCTTCTCTCCCCTTTATTGTTGCTTCTTCACTCTCTCTTCTCTTGCTTTTCTCTCTTCCTTTTTTTTTTTTTTCCTGCTGTGCACTTCTCTTCTCTTTTGCCCTGTCCTCTCCTCTTTTCTGCTCCTTGTCCTCTTTTTCCTTTCACCTGCTCATGCATCCCTGCACACAGTTTATGAGTTTGGAATCAGCATGGGAGCTACAAAGTTGAATGCATATGAAATAAAGAAACGCATGCATGCATGCATAAATGCAGGTGGGGCTGGACAAAAACAATGCAAAGGGGAACGTTCTGGAGTACCGAGCTTCTGTTGTGAACACTGACCCAACACCGTGACTGTAAAAAAGGAATAGACGATCTTTATTTGAACTTTACTTTGCTTTAATGAGAAATGCCGTCTCCCCTCGTCTCAGCAGAGTCTGGCTTGCAAGCTTACGGCCCTCGCTTCTTTACTCAAAGCTCAATTCGGAAAGTGTGATCGGACAGACGTACCCCGTGCTTTGTGAAAGTTACTGTGTTGGTCCTCAGCACCCTTTGCTTTCTGCCATGCTCGCGCATCTCCGCCCCTGGCTTTAAAAAGTGAATGAACGTGTTACATTCTTTGCTTTTTCGTTGTCTTTCGTTGTGCTTTAGCTACTGGAAGCAATTTTTCATGCAACGAGACGGTGTCAAGACTTACCATCCCCCGAAAATGTGGCAAACCTTGCAATTGCAAAAATTTGGAATGACATTAAAGCAGCAAAAGTTTGGTAATGCAGCCAAAGACCATTAAACTTTGACATCTACAAAACTGGCCACACATGCAATTAGACAAAAAAAAATATTAAGTCGAGTTACAGATCTAGAAGGATTACCGTAACTTAAATTACCGTAACTCATACTGTTCTGTTCTGACCTACTCCTAGTTCGTTTAACCAGGAAGAAAGCCAGATAAATGTATATGTATAAATGTATATATATATATGGGTTTGTATAAGTTGACTAAGATGTCGAAAGGAGGACAAAGGGAAAGTAGAGAATATAGAGATGTATATGATTGATTGATTGATTGATTGATGCCAAACCCTAGGTAAAGTTAGAACTCCCAGGCGGCGCATACATGCATGGGTCTGTTTAATTATGCCAGCTGCAGGCTAAGTGGACGACAGTTATTCGAACTTAAACTAATCAATCATTTACTACAATATGACGAGAAATCATAAAGAGGAGAGAGGGTTGAGAGCGCAAGAGCGATGTGATGAACTTGCAAACCCCCAGATCAGAAAAGGAGGCGGATGTAAAGGGTGAGTCACAATGAGTGAAGCGGTCTGATTGAATTAATGCTAACCACTGCAAAAAGCCTTGTTCGGCAGTCTCTCAGAGACAAACAGAGAGCCGATGAATAAAATCATCTACACACCGGCAGCAGGCTTCATACGTGCACAGCTTTCTATCAGAGCAACCAATAGGCAGCCCACCTTGCCCGCCCATCGGGTTGTATGTCAGCATGCACAAAAAAGAAAAGATCAAGCCATCCGTAACTGAGAGGGCAGAACGGGGAAGGGCAGAGACAGAAGGAACACCGGAGGACGACTTGCTGCACAAGAAGATTCCGAAGACAAATATACGGTAGGAGGATGGGAAGTCGTGCTGCAGAGGGGTGAGTCTAGCAAGGAGGGGAAAGTGAGAGGAAGATTACCCATCATCCTTAGAAGCCTTCATGCATTCCTTTGCAACTGTCTGTCTCACCTTGCCCTTGAAGAAAAGTGAGCCGGTGCCTTGTGCCTTATGACCATTCTGCTTGCGATGGGAAGACAGATCGGGCTCGACCCTTAGCGAGCGGACAGAAATCAAATTAGCCCAACAAAGCAGCCTGTCTATAGACTTTGTGAATTGTTGGTAGCAGTTATTCTTCCAGGCATGCAACATGGCTGTAGGAATAGTGTGTGTTGTGATGGAAAGAGAATGCCACCAGTCAGCCACATGGGAGTAGAGAAGGGTTTTGCAGGGAAGAAGACCAAGGATGCAAAGAGACGGCAGGCAGAGGCTGCGAGCAGACAAATAACCATACCAACAGGAAAACCGAAGCTGCAAAGTATCAAGAGCAAGCAGGTCTGCATCCCGCACTGGCAGACATTCAAGGCAGTAGAGCGCTACGGGGGTCCAGCAGGCTCTAAAGACTGTTACCTGCACATCAATGCTGAGCAGGCCCATGCTCGCAATCAACCCAATTACCCCTCCCAGAGCCCGCAAAGCAGAAGCAATACGGGACTCAATTGTCTTATTTAAGTACCCCCCTTCAAAGAAAACACACCCCAGATATTTGTATTCGGATGTCCATTCAACTTCCTTCCCACCATACATGACTCTCCCTGCAGACTGCCCCAGAGCCAAGGCAGACAGACGTAAGATTTTCGTTTTCTTTAAGTTCACAGTCAGCCCCTATTCCTTGCAATACCTTTCCAAGGCTGAGAACTTCTTTTGCAGATCTGAGACGGAATGAGCAAGGAAACAGAGATCATCTGTATACCTCAGACTGCCTAAGATGCAGTTGTCAAGGAGGATAGGTTCGGGCTCTCTCTCGAGCTCCTCAACGCTGCCCTCCCCCATTCTGCTGTCTGACCATCCTGCTCCCTCTGCTTCTTTATCTACGGCCCCCTCGTTCTTACTAACTGAACACACACGGGGAAGGTCATTGATATAGATAAGAAAGAGAATGGGAGAGAGAGCATCACCTTGCTTTACCCCAGCGCCCTCCCAAAAACGCAAAGAGTCCCCGTCTACCTTTCTTAACAGGGAATTAGTAGAGAAGAAATGATACTTAGCCTTGGGTCTTTATTAGACCGTAGCAGATCTTGTTGGTCTCAATATTTGGATAGGGCTTCGCCGCCTAGGAGGTTTTTGTACTTTAGGAAGGCGTTTCTGATGGGATGCTTTAGCTTAAAGCCCTCTAGGAGTATTTATGGACGCTACAGGATGTAACTATATTAGCAGAAGGGACAAGAGACTGTTAGAGTCTCCTCTCTGGTATGTTTTAAGTGGAATGCCTTAAGGTAAAATATTTTCTCAAAGGTTGGTTGGAAGGTTTATGAAAGAAGATTTTAGAATTCTAATTAGTAGGACATGACTTTTTGGTCTGTTGATTCTTGTCAAAACTTTTCGTGATTGTGAAAATGTTCCGTATGACAAATCTTTTGGAAAGTCTTTCACGCAGTGATACAGGCTATCATGCGATGATACAGGCCATCATAAAGTCTTTCACATGGGTAGAAGTCTTTCATTGTGAAGTTTTTCATAGGGGGAAGTCTTTTATCACAAAGTTTTTCACAAAAGGAAGTCTTTCATCATAAAGTCTTTCACAGAGGAAGTCTTTCATCACAAAGTTTTTCACAGAGGAAGTCTTTCATCATAAAGTCTTTCATAAGAGGAAGTCTTTCATTATAAAGTCTGTCATAAGAGGAAGTCTTTTGTCACAAAGTCTTTCACAAGGAGGAAGTCTTACGGATGATATGTGGTTTTTAAAAACAGGTAGTTGAGAATTAAACCCGAGACCTTTTGATTATTAATCGTATGTGTTAACCAATATGTTATGAATGCTAAGGCTGTTTTTCTATTTGATTAGGTCTTAGTCTGTCTGACCCTTTTATATTTTTATAGTATGAAAGTTCGACAGAACATATTCCCCTTTCTTAGGACGCTATTCCATGGGCGTTTAATACTGACCCTTTTTTAAATGTCTTTTTTTTATTATTATTATTTAAATTGCACCATCATAAGGATATCTAAAGTTATAGTATTTTGTTTCAGTTTTTGATTGACCATAAATAAGAAACCTTGTACTGAGTGTTTATATATGAGTCGATCGATTTTCGTTCCTTATGCGATTCAGTGCGAAACGCGGATACAACATATATTTTGAAGACAGAACATATTCCCTTTTCTTGTTACCTTGCTTATTTCAAATGTTCAGGTCAACTTGAGTATTTCTTTTTGTTTTCTTAAGTAAAAAAAAAAAATTGGGTGATTTATGCGAAGAGGTTCAATTTTGCTTTTCGGGAATACCATTTTTCTAACCGGCTCCTTTTTTGTTTCATACGCGCCTCATTTAGTGTGTGCATGATGTCTTTATCTCTTTGTAGGCCTTTCAATTTTTATCCCCAACCGATTCCATGTATTGCACATCCATACATTTTCCTTTCGTCTATATATACATGCTTGTATGCATGCATTATTCAAATGGCAGTTCTCTTTTTATATCGTTCTCTTTTTTTTTCTATCTGTGTATCACTTCTTGTCTTATTTCTTGGTGTTCTGAATAAGGAGATCTTCTTTTATTTAGGTGGATATTCAATGAGAGGGAGGATGGATAGTGAGAGAAAGTGGTAAAGGGAGGGAATGGCAATCATGTCCCTTCGTGTCTCCCTTGTATCTGTTTCATCATTTCTTCCCTTTGGGCCTGCCTTATACCATTATGAAGCAGGCATTTGAAACGGGAGTGTGAGGTTATGATAGATGTTGTGAGGGTGTGTGTAGAAAGTAGGTGTTTGGGGTGGTTGTGGCGATCTGTTGCTTAGATTTTCGATGGACGACTTAGGTTGGTGCCGACAAGGCGTCTCTACATGGATGGAATGTGGGTGATGAACCAGGTGTGTCATGGTCAGGCAGGGCTTCTTTTTCTCCTTTTAGATCGTGTTTGATGTTTATGTTTGTGTGGTGGGGAGTGTTTTTACGGGAGAGAAGGGAGAAAGAAAGAGAGAGTGAGTATGCAGGACCAAGAGCTGTCATTCGTTTAAGACAGTGCATCTGTGGCCTCACGCAACAGTTGGATGGGATTTCTGTTTCTTTTCCATTCCCATGCACCCCCCCCAACAGTAGGGTTAGAAGCATAAAAAGGCGAGTGGGACAAGTCGATTGTGTTTGAAGAAAAAAAGAGGAGTCAGAAAGGAGAAAAAGAATTACTGTGGCCCGTTTTTCATTGTTTATGGTTGGAGACAATGAAAAAGGGGAGTCAGACAGCAACAGCAAGTTAATAAACAAGAGAGAGACGGCAAGCGCATTTCGCTTCCGAGTCCAGATAAAAATTAGAGAAGAAAGGAACTCTTTCAAAAATCTTTTGGTTGGCCCCACATGGTTTGTTTGTGGGGGATGTAAAAAAACTGTGCAAGTACGCGTGTACGAACGTTTTTGTTTTTCATGTTTTGGGAGGCTCGTACAGAGCAATTTTGCAAAAACAAAATGGCGCTTGAAATTGCTTGACTGCTTTTTATTTAGTATTTGTTGTCTTCTTTGTTATAAATAGAACGAAGAAGTCATATAGGATCCTTTCCATACTTTCCATCGTTGCTCGACTTGAACTTTCTCTTCTTGGTCAGTTTTTGTTTGTTGTTTTATTATTTATAGTACTTTTGGCCAGGGCTGCGAGCTTTGTCGCTTTCTGCCCAACGAGAGAAGATTCTGGAGTGCAGAACGCATAGCTTCTACCTCCCACTGCATCTCGTTTGTCTGGTTTTATACTGATTCCCCATGTTCTGCCTTTGCAGAAACAAACGAGTTTGTCTTTTTGTACTGGCGACCTTTTTCATGCTCCATACCAGTTTTTGCTTCATGTTTCTTTCCGTTTCCTTTTGTTTTTACAATGTTCTTGAATTCAATTTGTTGCCTTTGTTTATGGCTCTGCATATTTGGTGCAGGATTGTCTGACATCCAACAGCCTCGGGAGCTCACTTGACATGGTCAGTTGATTGGATTCATTGGCAACTTATTGTGTTTTATTACTCATCTGAGTGCTTTGTTCTCGCTTGGCCGCACAGGGTCCTCTATGGGCAGGGTGGATTCCTGTCCCTCTCTGGCAGGATCAGGGTCCCAAGGGAGTGTAGGTTGGTCCGCCCTGTCTCTTTTCAATCAGCACATGGGCCTTCCGAGACTTTGCCCGCGACTGTCGCTTCTCGGGGTCACCTATAGTTCTGAAGGTCCTTCTTGTCATGAAGGTTTGCTCTAGTGAAGATTTAGTCTTTGTTTTGCAGACTAGAATCGTTCGTCATGCATTATTCATATCAGTTTGTTGTTTATACAAAGGTCAGGGTGGAAAAAGGGGGGAAGGAAAGTGGTTTTTCAGTTGTGTATGTGTGTGGTATGTATGTGTATGTATGCATATGTGTGTGTGTGTGTATGTGTATGTGTGTGTGTGTGTGTATGTGTGTGTGTGTGTGTATGTGTGTGTGTGTGTGTGTGTGTGTGTGTGTGTGTGTGTGTGTGTGTGTGTGTGACACTGTGTGTGTGTGTATGTGTATGTATATATATATATATATATGTGTGTGTGTGTGTGTGTGTGTGTGTCTGTATGTGTATGTATGCAGATCTTCCTGTGGTTTACTGATCGCGGCGGCGCCTCCGACAAGTCAGTAAGCCGCAGTACTCCTGCTTTTATACAATTATATTATGGGGTAGAGGAGTGTGTTTATTGGTATGCAGTTGAGTGAAAGGAGTGATCGATGTGAGGCAGAGGTCCAGATAATGGTGTGTGAATGGGATACAGAGGAGGAATACTAGGAGGAGAGGGTCTCAGTTATTAGTTAGGTTTGACAGAGAGAAGTAAAGTTTCAAGTAGGTCTGCAATAATGTAGAAGTAAAGAAAAGAAGGAAATAGATGGACAGCTGAGTATTAGGCATGAGGTTGGTAGTTGAGGATTTTCATGATTGGCCACTTTTCGCATATTAGTTTTTTCTCAAGGGTGGCTTGATTAGCCTCCTTGAAAGATTGTTCGTTCTTCTTTTTTTCTTCCAGGGCGGCAGGCCTGGGCTGTCCTCGCCCCCCCCTTTTTTCTTCTTCTTTTTTTTTTTGGAACGTTCTCGATTAGAACGTTTCTCGTAAATTTTTTTTTCTATTATCTGCAGGAGAATTTTGACGATTTTGGCATGCCTTGGCGTCTGCGGGGCTTCATATCTGGCGTCTCGAGAGCGCGAGGGCTTGCCTGGGCTCTCCCAGTTTTTCTAGTCTTTCCTGTTTAAGTATTCTTTAACTTTTTCAGGACATGACATTTCTGTCTCCTTAGTCCAATACAGACCTCCATAGTCCATGTATTTCAGTAGATATTCCACGTTTCTGTTTCGTATTCTTCTTCCAAATACTTTTTCTACGTCATATTCTTTCTTGTCTTCCCCTTTCTTTGCCCGTTTTCTTGCCTTCTGCTCTTTGGCCGTGGATTTTCTTTTCCCTCTTCTCTGCCTTCTTGTCGTTGGGTTCTCATTGTCCTCCAGCTCTCTTCCTTCAATGTTGCTTTCCGTGTGGTCCTTTATTTGTTCGTTCTTGTCAACTTCTTTTGTGTCTATCTCTTTATATTCAGCCTCCATTGCTTCATTTTCCTTCATGTTTCGGGAGAAGAATGGTTTTAACCTCTTGTTGTGCACCACTATGGTCTGGTTTGCTCCTGGTTTTCTTATTTGGTGGCTTCCATTTAATCTTGGTGCTACTATCAGGTAGGGTCCTTCATAATTACCTTTTAATCCTTTTAACATTCCTTTTCATGCCTTTAAGCCTTTCTCAAGCCAAACATAATGCCCTTTCTGAAAATGTTGTATTTTTGTTGGGTTTTTAGCTAATTTCATTCTCATTTTTTGTATTGCTGCTTCTTCAAAAAGCTGTTGACACTCTTGATTTTCTTTTCTTAAATTTGTTAGGATTTTAACATAGTCTGATAGAAGAAATCCTTCTTCCTTACTTAGGTTGGCCAGTAGTCGGATTGGATGGTTCGCCTTCCTTCCATAAATTATTTCGAAAGGAGTTTGGCCGATTGCTGTCTGATATGTTATATTATGGTGGAATGCAGCAAAAGATACGTACGTATCCCATTCTTTTTTAGCCTTTTCTATAAAGACTGCCAAACTATGCTTTATATCGGCATTTACCCTCTCAGTCCTACCATTGGTCGTAGGAGGAAATGCAGAACTAACTACCCAAGTAGAATGACACAAGTCATTTATTGCAAGAATAACAGGTTCTAATAAATTTGCTCCCCTGTCTGATTGTAGCTTGCATAATGCTCCATATCGACATAAAACCGTTTCTACTAATGCTTTTGCTATCGTCTCTATTTTCTGGTTCGGAAGTGCAACAAGTTCTACATACCGACTACTATTACATAAAATTGTAAGAATGTATTTATTGCCTTGACTACTTTCAGGAAGAGGACCAATTAAATCAAAACAAAACGACTCCACGGGAGCGTCCTTTAATATTTGAGGAGAGTATTGGTATTCTTCCTTTCCTTTCCTTCTTTTCTGGCATTGTTTGCATGTACGTACAAACCGGTATGCATCACTATACATGTTTGGCCAAAAATATTTATCAGACAGTGCTTGTAGAAGTCTTCCTGTTCCAATATGTCCCCCCAATAGATGTGAATGTTCATCTTTCAAAATTGACTCTCGCATTCCTTCAGGTACTGCAAGAAGAAACCTCGTTCCTGTTTTATGTCCAGATGTAGACGGCAACAACCGATACAGTATGTCCTTGTGAAGAGTATAAAGAGGAGCTTGACAAAGGAGTTAGATCCTTTCATGGTAAAAGAAATTGTCTAGAACTTTTTCCGTTTTTAAATATTCTATTATCTTTCTTAATTGTTTATCCCCAAACTAGGCTTCTCTTACTTCTTCCGGGTTATGGGGAGTTATTAATAATGGTGATATAAAACGTGTTTTTGTTTCATTTTTTAATTTATTTTCTTTTTTTTTTATTTTTTCGTTTTCTGTACTATTGCTATGACAACGGAGTCATCTGAGTCCGAATCGTTTTCATTTGTGGCCTCTTGCCGTGTAATGAAGCATCCTCTTATCAGAGCGTCCGCGTCTGTATTACTTTTTCCTTTTTTATGTATAATTTTGAAATCATATCCTACGATTTTTAAACTTATTCTTATGAGTCTCGGATTTGAGTTTCTTTGTCTTTTTACCCATTTAAGAGCTTTGTGATCCGTTCGTATTATAAATTCTCTCCCCCACAACTGTAGTTTAAACTTCTCTATTCTAAATATTATTGCCTGCATTTCTGTTTCAGCAATAAACTATGCTTTTTCAAAAGTAGTCAGTCTACGTGAAGTAAAGCTGATAACAAATTCTCTGCCTTCTTCATCTTCTTGTGCTAAAATTGCCGAAATTGCACTATGTGATGCATCGCACTTAAAAATGAAGGGTGCATCCCACTGAGGGTGTCCCAAAATAGATGAAGATGCGAGAATATCTTTGAGGTGGTCAAACGATTTTTAACACGCTTTTGACCACACAAATTTCATATTTTTCTTTGTAAAATCATATAAAAGTCCCGCGATTGTTGCATAATTCTCGATAAATTTCCTGTAATATCCTGTTAGTCCCAAAAATCCCCTGACTTCTTTGACTGTTTTTGGTGGTGTGGCTTCTTTTATGCTTTTTGTCTTTTCTTCGAATGTTGTGTCCTAAATACGCCGTTTCTCTTTTTGTGAATGAACATTTTTTAAAAGAAAGTTTTGCACCAATCTTTTCTAAACGGTATAAGACTGCTCACAAATCTTGCAAATGTTTTTCAAAAGAAGGACTTGATACAAGAAGATCGTCCATATAACAATGTGCACATTCTCTAATCAGCCCAGCCATTAATAAATCTATTGTCCTTTGTAAAATTGCAGGTGCAGATTGAATTCTAAAAGGAAGGCGGAGGTACTTAAAGGATCCTCGATGATATGCAAAGGTCAGTTTTTCTTGATCACTTTCTTTTACCATGATTTGATTGAATGCTGAATGGAGGTCAAGAACACTGTGCCACGTTTTATTCTGTAAGTTTGTTAATATATCATCAACAAGCGGTAAAGGCCATCTCTTTTTCTTTAATACTGCATTTAGAGCTCTGTAGTCAATACATAAGCGAAGCTTCCCACTTTTTTTTTTTACACATACTACTGATACAGACCATGCAGAGAGACTCTCTTTTATTACTCCAGATCTCAGCCATTCATCTATTTGTGCGTCTACTTCCACTTTTAATGCTTGAAATACTTGTCGTGGTCTTACATATACAGGTTCTTCTGTTTTTGTATCAATAGTAGCCTCTACATCTTTCAAAAGTCCGGGATTCTTTACTGTTGGGAATAAAGAAAGAAAGTCATATAAAAGATCTTCTATTTGGTTTTGTTCTTCTACTGAAAGGTGTTTAGATTTAGCAATGGCTTCTCTAATTTGTCTTTTTACTTCCTCTTCTTCTTCTTCTTCTTCTGTAAGTTCTGGTTTTGTTTTTCTCTGATTTGACTCCTTATGGGAATCGATAATGTCGTTTACATTATCAGAGACCCTCTGTGAGTCATTTTCCTTCAAGTTTTCTTTTAACGTATAAATTGATGAGAGTGTTGCTTCCAATTTATTTTTTTCTTTATCAGAACAAATCATTGCATGAGCAAGTAAGTAGTTAGATGAGAAAGAAAACAGGCACTGAGTTGCATTTATCACTAGAATATATATGTAACGCTCTTGTACCATTGAAACTGCATCTTAGATTTTCATTCCTTCTGGTTGGAACGTATTTCGTCTCGGTTCAATATACATGAGTGTCCTATTTGGAATAAGAGAATCTTTTGGTAAAGCAACTGCAACATGTGATATACTTTGGGGAAGGATCACTTCTTTTCTTTGTAAAATCAATGGTGATTGGCAAAACTTTTTATTTTTATTGAGGAAGCCCATTGGAGAAAAAGGAACATTGATTGGTCTCTCTTTTCCTTCCCTTTTTAGTTTTAAAATGTTTGGCTGGAAATGTAATGACATTACATGTTTATCGCAAAATTCTTTTCTAAGTATGTAGTCATGTTTCATTGTAGGAGAAATAAAAAATCTATGTTTCATCTTTTCCCTTTTAATGAAGATTGTCATTGTAACACATCCTTTATTATCCAGTTCTTTTCTTCCTTCTGTTTTTATTACAATTGGGGCCTTTTGTGGAGTTAAATATGGATATTCTCCTTTGATTCTTTAGAAAACAGAAATATGCAACAGTGATATGTTAGCTCCTGTGTTTATTAAAGCGGAAACCGGGGCAGAAGATTCAGATAAGAAGTTCACATAAGTACCAACATCAGGTGAAGAGAGGAAGACTTGTACCACTTTTATTATTTTCTGTACATTGGAGCTTAGGCTTGTGTGTATATGCCCCGATTCTGCATACGCTTTATCTTTTTTGCTGGTTGTTTACATTCTATTTTGGAGGGTTGGAAAGTAATGGAGCTCTGTTGCCGTTTGGGTAGTTGTTATTCCATCTTACAGGGCCGGGTTATGGAAAATTTCTTGAGAGTTGTTCTTTGTTTCGAAAAGGCGCTGACCTGTTTGAAAAGGGGTTTGGTTGGTTTGGAGGTCTATTATTAGGATATGGGCTTGATCGAATTAGAGGAGGAGCTCGTCGTATTATAGGTTGCATAGGTTCTTGATTCAAAGCTCTGTTTAGACCAAGTCCTCCTTGATTTCTTTCTGAGGGGAAAATTTGCCTTCTGTTTTGATCTCTTTTCAAAGCCCTACATGCTGCCCGCACATGTCCCTTTTTGAAACAATAGTTGCATTCTGTATCTAAAGGGAGGGTGCAACCTTATTCAGTATGATCTCTCATTCCCCCACATCGATTACACTGAGAGCGTTGTGCTACAATATCTGCTGCTATGTTTGCAATATTTGCAGCGTTTTGTATAATGATGCTTTCTTCCCCTTGTTGCGTGCCCCGTTTATTTCCATAGTCCATTTGACTATCATATCTACTGGCAGTATGTTGGGAATCATATTGTGGTGCTAAACTTCCCCTTTCTTCTTTTACTTTTTCTTCCGTTTTCTCTTCTGTGTTGGTTGTTGATACATGATATGTGGCCCCAAGTGCAACAGATAAATATGTTTTGGCGTCCGAAAGTAGATTCTGGAAAGATGTGTATTGTTTTGTTTTTAAAGTGACTCTGATATAATTGTTAGAGAGCCCCTTGATGAAGTGTCGAAAAACTTGTGCAAAGTCAACATCTTTCCCACATTTGTTACAAAAGCTTCTATAATGAATAGCAAAATCGTTGAGAGACTCTGTAAGTTTCTGTTTGAGGGCGAACAGACGATTTTCAGCAGAGTACTGGTCAGCTTCCATAAGTTCGTATTTCTTTAGGAATAAATCTTGTATTCCTTCTATATTGTCTATCTGTTGAATTTTTGTTCACGGTAAATGATCATACCATATCTTTATTTTTCCGTTAAGGGTAGAAGGAAAATACATATCCCAAAAAGCAAGAAAATTCCATTGCATTCGGTTGTTTAGCCGAACAAGGTGGGTTCAGTATGCTTTTGCTTGCAGACGGTCACCAGAGAATGTGGGCAGGTCCATTTTAACCTTGGACACATCTCAATGACCGTTGCTAGCATGTTGTTATCTATTTATCTCACTAAATGTTGTTGTTTTTGGAGTTCCCTCATCATACTAGGATCAAGAGATCCAATTGTTATTTGTAACGGGTTAAGATTTGCATTGGGCTGTTGATTTTGTGGGGGGTGGTTCACATAATTGTTTACGTTTTAATTTTCCTGTCCCGCCTGTTGTCCATTTATTTCGGCAACATCTTGCATTTCTATGTCTTCTTGATTTTTGATTGGCGCTATGGGTGGTGCAGCTTGTATCTCGGGGTTTTCTTGAGGGTTTTCTTCTTTGTTGACTGCGGGTTGTTCATTTCCTTCATTTACTTGTGCGGGTGGAGGTGCAAGTTGAGCTTTAGCTTTAGCTTTTGCTTTTGGTTGAGCTTTGGCTTTAGGCTGAGCTTTGGGTTTTGCTTTTGCCTTGGCAACAGCTTTTGCTTTTGGTACTGGTGGCATAGTAAAGACTCTGTTTACTAATTTTACTTGACTGTGATTAGATTAATCCCTCCCAAATAAACCGTGCTGGTGAGAAAAAAAAGGGTGGAAGATGGAGGTGTCGATAGCAAATATATTTTTCTTGAGGGATTGTCTCCAAATTAAATACTTGGAGCATTTGTGATGATTGATGATTGTGTGCCCAAGTATAGGCGGTATACTGGTCAAGTAGAAAGACGGTTAAATTTTTAGGGTTGTTGATGAACTCGAAGTTTCTTTCGAGAGCTTTATCAACAAAAGCCTGTGCTTGTTCTGCTTGGTTTGTTGTGGGTGTCCGTGGAATATCTCCAATGATGATTTCGAGTATTCTCCTGATGTAAGGGGCGTTTTGGTAGAAGTTAATAGGAGGTTGGTGTTTTTGAGCTTGTTTGGTTATTTTGTTTTGTCTGCTGCAGGGATTTATTTATACTAAAGAGTAGAATTTACAGGAACAAATGTGTATTTATGATTATGAAATTTATGTGGTAAATTTGGTACTTCAGATATTGTGAGATCAAGCGATGCGATTCGAAACCAGCTTTTTGTCAACGTTTTACAAAACGGGTTCCACTTGCAAGGAGGAACCGTTGCAAGATTTAATCCAGCCAAATATGTTTAAAAATATAAAATTCTTAAATGTGCTGTTTTAAATTTTAGAAAATTACTGAAATGTTGAATATGAATGTTTGGTCTATCTGTTAGAGTTTTACTAAGAAATAGAGTGGTTTCTGTAGCTTGAAAAATAATTTTTTTTCACTCTTGATGAAGGGTTGACTCTCGCTGGCAAGTCACCACGTGTTCCGACCTACTCTTAGTTCGTTTAACCAGGAAGAAAGCCAGATAAATGTATATGTATATATATATATATATATATATATATGGGTTTGTATAAGTTGACTAAGATATCGAAAGGAGGACAAAGGAAAAGTAGAGAATATAGAGATGTATAACAGGGAATTAGCAGAGAAGAAATGATACTTAGCCTTAGGTCTTTATTAGACTATAGCAGATCTTGTTGGTCTCAATATTTGGATAGGGCTTCGCCACCTAGAAGGTTTTTGTACTCTAGGAAGGCGTTTCTGATGGGATGTTTTAGCTTAAAGCACTCTAAGAGTATTTATGGACGCTACAGGACGTAACTGTGTTAGCAGAAGGGACAAAAGACTCTTAGAGTCTCCTCTCTGGTATGTTCTAAGTGGAATGCCTTAGGGTAAGATATTTTCTCAAAGGTTGGTTGGAAGGTTTATGAAAGAAGATTTTAGAATTTTGATTGATAGGATGTGACTTTTTAGTTTGTTGATTCTTGTCAAAACTTTTCGTGATTGTGAAAATGTTCTGCATGACAAGTCTTTCGGAAAGTCTTTCACGCAGTGATACAGGCCATCATAAAGTCTTTCACGTGGGTGGAAGTCTTTCATTACGAAGTTTTTTATAGGGGGAAGTCTTTTATCACAAAGTCTTTCACAAGAGGAAGTCTTTCATCATAAAGTCTTTCACAGAGGAAGTCTTTCATCACACTTTTTTGGGAGGGCGCTGGGGTAAAGCAAGGTGATGCTCTCTCTCCTATTCTCTTTCTTATCTATATCAATGACCTTCCCCATGTGTGTTCAGTTAGTAAGAACGAGGGGGCTGTAGACAGAGAAGCAGAGGGAGTAGGATGGTCAGACAGCAGAATGGGGGAGGGCAGCGTCAAGGAGCCTGAGAGAGAACCCGAACCTGTCCTCCTTAACAACTGCATCTTAGGCAGTCTGGGGTATGCGGATGATCTCTGTTTCCTTGCTCATTCCGTCTCAGATCTGCAAAAGAAGTTCTCAGCCTTGGAAGGGTATTGCAAGGAATGGGGACTGACTGTGAACTTAAAGAAAACAAAAATCTTGCGTCTGTCTGCCTTGGCTCTGGGGCAGTCTGCAGGGAGAGTCATGTATGGTGGGAGAGAAGTTGAATAGACATTCGAATACAAATATTTGGGGTGTGTTTTCTTTGAAAGGGGGTGCTTGAACAAAACAATTGAGTCCCGTATTGCTTCTGCTTCGCGGGCTCTGGGAGGGGTAAGTAGGCTGATTGCAAGCATGGGCCTGCTCAGCATTGATGTGCAGGTAACAGTCTTTAGAGCCTGCTAGACCTCTATAGCGCTCTACTGCCTTGAATGTCTGCCAGTGCGGGATGCAGACCTGCTTGCTCTTGATGCTTTGCAGCTTCGGTTTTCCTGTTGGTATGGTTATTTGTCTGCTCGCAGCCTCCGCCTGCCCTCTCTTTGCATCCTTGGTCTTCTTCCCTGCAAAACCCTTCTCTGCTCCCATGTGGCTGACTAGTGGCATTCTCTTTCCATCACAATACACACTATTCCTACAGCCATGTTGCATGCCTGGAAGAATAACTGCTACCAACAATTCACAAAGTCTATAGACAGGCTGCTTCGTTGGGCTAATTTGATTTCTGTCCGCTCGCTAAGGGTCGAGCCCGATCTGTCTTCCCATCGCAAGCAGAATGGTCATAAGGCACAAGACACTGGCTCACTTTTCTTCAAGGGCAAGGTGAGACAGACAGTTGCAAAGGAATGCATGAAGGCTTCTAAGGATGATGGGTAATCTTCCTCTCACTTTCCCCTCCTTGCTAGACTCACCCCTCTGCAGCGCGACTTCCCATCCTCCCACCGTATGTTTGTCTTCCTCTTATACAGCAAGTCGTCCTCCAGTGTTTCTTTTATCTCTGCCCTTCCCCGTTCTGCCCTGTCAGTTACGGATGGCTCGATCTTTTCTTTTTTGCGCATGCTGACATACAACCCGATGGGCGGGCAAGGTGGGCTGCCTGTTGGTTGCTCTGATAGAAAGCTGTGCACCTATGAAGCCTGCTGCCGGTGTATAGATGATTTTATTCATTGGCTGTCTATCTGCCCCCGATGGACTGCCGAACAAGGCTTTTTGCAGTGGTTAGCATTAATTCAATCAGACCGCTTCACTCGTTGTGACTCACCCTTTGCATCCGCCTCCTTTTCTGATCTGGGGGTTTGCAAATTCATCACATCGCTCTTGCACTCTCAACCCTCTCTTCTCTTTATAATTTCTCATCATATTGTACTAAATGATTGATTAGATTAAGTTCGAATAACTGTCATCCACTTAGCTTGCAGCTGGCATAATTGAACAGACCCATGCATGTATGCGCCGCCCGGAAGTTCTAATTTTACCTAAGGTTTGGCATCAATCAATCAATCAATCAATCAACAAAGTCTTTCACAGAGGAAGTCTTTCATCATAAAGTCTTTCATAAGAGAAATTCTTTCGTTATAAAGTCTTTCATAAGAGGAAGTCTTTTGTCACAAAGTCTTTCACAAGAGGAAGTCTTACGGATGATATGCGGTTTTTAAAAACAGGTAGTTGAGAATTGAACCCGAGACCTTTTGATTATTACTTGTATGTGTTAACCAATATGTCATAAATGCTAAGGCTGTTTTTCCATTTGATTGGGTCTTAGTCTGTCTGACCCTTTTATATTTTTATAGTATAAAAGTTCGACAGAACAGTTCTAGACTCCTAGATTATTATTATCTTGTTTAGTAATATTTAAGTTCCTCAGAGGCTAGGCTTAAACATTTGCTCTGCTTACATAAATTTAGTACTCCTTCTTAAAGGCTTCTTCCATCTTTATTCATTGTTTGTATCTTAAAATAATTTATTCACTGCTATATCTTCAAGTTAGCTGTTTTTAACCATAGATTTTTTTTCGTTAAAAGACAAAATATAGGATAAAATATCTATGTCAGAAAACTTTGAGAGAATATTAATTTTACAAATATATATATATATATATATATATAGTTTTAAACTCAACATATCAAGCTCTTGATTGATTCATTAATTTGCGTCGCTTGATTAATCGTATTAAAAAACAATTGAAATAAAAAATAGAATAAAAATTAATAAAAATATAGTAATGGAGCAGTCACGGTAGTAATAGTTCTCACACATGAAATTTTTGATACGATGTCAGCTTTAAGACTGAGAGATGGCACTACACTGGCCCCTGGCAGTACAAACCCCTAGCGTCATGCTCTTACAGATGGTCTGGATCACTGAGGTAGGCTGTGAGGACAAAGACCCAATTTCAGGAAGGTTTGGGTTGTGTTCCATAATTTGAGCCACTTTTGTGCTCTAAGACTTCTTTTGGAAGACTATTCCCGAAGACTTGGTCACCTTCCTTCCCTGTGCTAGCTCGTGGCGTTGCTTTGCAGCGTCTCTTTTCTGAAAGAGTGCTTGTCTGAAGGTCTGGCGGTAGAGGATTTTGTGGATTGTGACTGCTGGAGAGCTCTGCGCCCTTTCCTCCACCCCCTTGAGGAAAGCCCTGTACGGTGTGTCCCTCATTTGCGCTCATTCGTCTGAGCTGCACCAGGTTTCCGATCAAAATGAGGGAGCGGGCAGCGCGCAACACTGCCACATTCACCCTCCTCTCGTCCGAGAAAAACCCGATTATGTTTGTTCGAACACAGCAAAAGATCACGAAATCCCTCTCCCTCCCCTGCATTGCATTCAATGTTGTGATTTCGATCACGTTGACGTCCTCCTGCGGCACTTTGATGTCTGGTTCCTCGAAGACCGATTTGACCACTGCCACCATGTGATGGTACCCTGTGAGGATGGCAATGCTCTGAGGTCCCTAGATGCCTGTGAGGTCACTAGGCAAAGAGAGAATCACCTCCACGAACCACGTTGCGAGGTACGCCTCGGCAGTGTTTGCAGACGACTTTGAATGGGGATTTCTGTCTTGCTCAGACTCTAGCTCAGACTTGAGGTCACAAATTGTGAGCTCATTGATGAATCGTCCCGTCGCTGCAAACAAACCAAGGGGAGGGCGGTGGGGGGGCCTCACAGTTTCGGCATCTTGGAGTTGAGGCTGCTTTGGGAGCCTCCGCTGGTAGAACGCTCTGACCAATCGGGAAATCTCCATAACCATTCTGAACTGAATGAGAAGGGGAAACAGACTACCACCGCCATCCCATAGGCGCTCAAGAAGCGACCTCGTAAACGGGCTGGACTTCATATGGGCGGTAAGAACGGTGGGGGGGAGCTGAAGCTGGTCTCCTAGCAGGAGGACCTCATCGGGGTCATGTATAAGCGGGATGGTGGCGCTTGCTTCTATTGCCTGCAGGGGCAATTTCGTCAATGACCACCGCTCCAACCCTACACCCCTCCTCCCTGCAGAACTCTATCATGTCCTGCCTTCCCGACGTGGCAAGCGTGGCGGGGTAAAGGTCTGCCCTCTTCAGAGCGTCCTTCTTTGCTTCTAGAACAGAGGACTGCTCTTTCCTCGGAAAGAAGCCTCCTTTACACCTCCAACTGCTCAATTGCTCGTCTGTTTTTCTCAATACTGCCGTGAAGCCTTCTGAGCATGTCTATGTTAAGACCTCGGGAGTGCGGCTGCTTCTCTCTCTCCCTCTCTTTCTTCACTGACGCTTCGGCTTGGGAGACTTCCCGTCTGATGGGCTGCCTCCAAGCTCTCACTCACCTCCTTGACTGCTACTCTGTGGTCTTTTATTGCAGGCATATTATTGACTTGGGTGTCTAAGAGCAACGGCTGGAGCTTTTTGGGCACTTCTTCTCCAGGGACCTCCTGTGGCAATGAGAACCATCTGAGGAAATACTTGCTTCAGACAAGGGATTGTCGGAGTGTGAGAAGATGCACTGGCGGGATCGGTTTCTGAGGCCTCGGACTTCATTTCTTCCTCTCTCAAGCCTGCATGTCTTAATCAATCGGGCAGCAAACACACACACTCACACAGTGTCACACGAAAGAGACAGCAATGCACCCCTCTCAGTTCCCCTCCCTGTCTTAATCAATCGGGCAGCAAACACACACACTCACACAGTGTCATACGAAAGAGACAGCAATGCACCCCTCTCAGTTCCCCTCCCTGTCTTGATCAATCGGGCAGCAAACACACACACTCACACAGTGTCACACAAAAGAGACAGCAATGCACCCCTCTTAGTTCCCCTCCCTGTCTTGATCAATCGGGCAGCTACCTGGTGCACTGCACTATTCGATGTATGGGGCACAGACGAACGTTTTCTTCCTCTCTCTTCCCGACTTCCTCGACCTCTCCATCTCTTTCTGCCTCAAAACAGAGAGGACACCAAGCAAGACATGCGTCTTTCCTGTGCCGGGTGGGCCTTGCACAAGGACACGGCTGTTGGTACCTCTCGCGATGGCTTTGAGCGGCATGGACTAGGGCGAGTTGAGGGTCTGATCTGCAGATACAGCGTCGGAAAATCTGAGGGCTAGCGGCTAGGCTAGCGGTTTCTTCTTCCTGGCCCTCTCGATCTAATCTGAGGACGGATCGAGGAATCCGATTGCTCTCGATCAAGAGTGACGACTCGTTAATTTCTTACCAGACGGAGGCGATACAGTGCCGCCATCTCTCGGAGAGATGTGGCCACGTTGGGGAGAGGGACAAGAAACCAAGCGCTTCCATGACTTGGAGGGGGCACGCTGGAGGGAAGGGAGAACGTCAGCCTGAGGGTCATATCGAGACCCTGCACACTCTGCACTTTCCCAAGGAAGCTGGGGGGGATGCTGCTGTGGTGGGAATCCGATGTGAACAAGTTTAGGAGGACTTCGGCCGTCTTGTCTTCATTCTTCTGGTTATCGAACAGATCTTTCGAGACAGCCGCCTCCTGTATCAGGAGGCAGAGGTCCTCCCCTCGCACCGCAAGTCGCTCCCCCTCTTTCCTCCCCTCCTGAGGAAGGTTAACCCTGCACACTGCATCCCATAAGGTTTTCCCTTGCTTTTCACTCTGCGCATGCAGATGTGCTTGGTTGGCCAAAAGAGACAAACAGGGGTTTGAATATTTTCTTGCTCAAGAACGAGTCTGCAGCAGTACCTCGAGCTTCCTCTAACACCAACGGTCCCATCACTCTGCAGGCAAAAACACAGAGGGAGGGAGGGCAGGAGGGAGAGGGGACACATACAAATGAAGAACTTCAAGGTTGCATCCGCGCTTTGGGACATCAGTCTCCGGACTGCCGACGCTCTCTCCAGTGAAACCTTGCTGAGAGTCTGACTGCATACAACTCGAAGGCTCTTCAATGTCCATCTGACTTTTGATCGATTCATCTTTACATATTCTTACAAAGTTTTGAGCCGTTTCGAGCCCTCGAACAACATTTTAAATCATCTTTTCGGCAGTCAAAACGCACTCAAAAACCATTTTTAAAAAGTGAAAACACTTCAAATTGAAAGGGAACAGTTTTAAAATGCAGACAAAATTGCGTACGCAGTGACAGACTGACTTTCGGTAGTGGTGCACGGAGCCAAAGGTGTGCGGTACGGTTTGCAGTGGCATCTGAATCTCGGCAGGACCTGGTGGTGGCCTGTTTGCCTCTTAAACTCTGAGGAAAAACTCTTTTTGGTCTAACAGCTTTATGAAATCCTCTCTGACGATGTCAGACTCTTCTGGTTGAGAGGCAAGCAGGAAGTGTCTCTGCGCCTCCGTAAGGCATATTCCGAAGTCTCATCACGGTCGTGTACCTTCGGGATGATCGCGCTTGCTTCTGTTGCCTGGGCAATTTCGTCAATGACCACCGCCCCAACCCTAAACCCCTCCTCCCTACAGAACTCTATCACGTCTTGCCTTCCCGACGTGGCAAGCGTGGCGAGGTAAATGTCTGCCCTCCTCAGAACGTCCCTCTTTGCTTCTCAGAGGACTGCTCTTTCCTCGGAAAGAAGAAGCCTCCTTTACACCTCCAACTGCTCAATTGTTCGTCTGTTCTTCTCAATGCTGCCGTAAAGCCTTCTGAGTATGTCTATGTTAAGGCCTTGGGAGTGCGGCTGCTTCTCTCTCTCCCTCTCTTTCTTCACTGACGCTTCGGCTTGGGAGACTTCCTTTCGGGCTGCCTCCAATGTGAAAGTCTCACTCACCTGCTTGACTGCTAGTCTGCATGTGCTCCTTCACTGCAGGAAGGACTTGGGTGTCTAGCACGAGCGGCTGCAGCTCTTTGGGCACTTCTCCTCCTCCTGCGGCAATGAGAACGATTTGAGGAAATACTTGCTTGAGACGGGGGACTTTCAGCCCCCGCATCCCCTCCTCTCGAAAGCCGGTTCATACAGAGAGGCATGCAGCTTCTGGAGAAATTAAGAGGAGACGGCGCAGCCTGCCAAAATGCATTTGCATTTGCAGAGGATGACAGATCGAGATGCATAAATGGGGGGGAAGTCTTGGAAGTTTTCTTCTCCCCCGACGTTCTCCTTAATTCTCTTTTCACGTCTCCTCCTTGGGTCCTTCTGGCTGTTGGCCTCTGCATGCATGCCAGTTTGAGTGCATCCATCTGGAGCTGCAGAAAAAAAGAGAAGACACGAAAGACCTTGGGTGAGAGAGTGGAAAAAGTAGAACAGTGGCCCTTCCTTTGCAGCGAGAGAGACATGCATATGCGCGTCTAGTATGCTCGTTCACGGGCCAAACCAAATGGAGACGAAACAGGTCGAAGTGTTGTGAGGAATTCATAAGTGGGCGTGAGGAAAAATGATTCAGACGTACCTTCCTCCGCCTGTGGACACAGATTTGATGTCCAGGATCTTTCAAGCTGTCATCCTTTCCCCGGCCACATGCCCAGGTCTCTGTGAGTCCTGTGTACAATTAAGTGATGAGAGCCGGAGAGAGGGTCTTCAGTATATCTCTAGGTATATCTTCAAACACTCCTGCGTTCTTACTCCGGATCTCCTCCCCACAATCGCCACACTCTACCGCAATAAATTTGATGTCGGCATCTCTGCGCGAAGCTCCTTGCAACTGGATTTTGAGAGCTGTAGGGAAGGCATGGGAAGGTTGCAACAACAACTAAAGAAAAGAAGCATAACAACGGCAATGCCCCACTCGTCAACGGCAACAGATTCAGGTTGCCGAAACAACGAAAGTGAACAGGCACGGAAGCTGAAGATCCAGTCGACGGTGAAGAGACAAGCAGTCGGACAGTCAGGTACTCAGACAGTCAACAGACACACTGAGTGATGCAGTGAGTCAACATCGACACTGGTACGACAGTCGATCTATGTCGATCATATATATATGTCGATCTGCAACATTCTGCAAATTTCTGCAACCTCAAACTTTTTTTTTGTGCATTTAATTTTGTGCAGCCTCGTTGCTGCATGTTGCTGCCTCAAACGACGCGATCGAACGCGTCCGCGCGCAACGCGCGCGCGGGCCAACTATGCATGCATGGCGGCGCCAACAAAGGGATACAAAGGGAAACATATAGGGAAACTCAAACGGCGGACTGAAAGCGCAAATTTGACCAGCGGCTCTTCATGAGTCTTCCGAGATCTCAAGCACAACTGAAAATGGCTCATATTACTAGCTGTCTGTGATTGTCAGAACAAGACGTTTCCCAAGTGCAGCTCTGTCAGCAGAACTCTCTTGGTTCCTGTGCTTGCTCAGACTGACAGGCCGGAAGTCACGGCAGAATTTTCAAATCTTTTAATTTTCGTCTGCTGCAGCCTTCTCGGTCGAAGCTGTGCATGCAGTGACGATATGCAGAATGATACTGCACCAGCCAGCGCCAGTCTGATTGAGAAAGACTCCCCTCACTCCACCGAGCGAGCGTCTGCTTGTGCGGGGAGCCCTATCAGGACTTGCTTCGATGACCATCAAATCGACCCAACAGCCCTGCACCCGCCGAAATCTGGGTCACGAGATTTGAAAGCACACAGGGGGACACTCGAGGAATGGAAAGCGCAAAAAACGGAGAGCGGTCCTGCAGAATTTGCAGCCCTACATCCTTTGGACCAAACTGCAAACTTCACAGGTGGCCCGTCTCCGCACTCCCTTGCCGTCTCCTCCCAGAAACAGCTGCCGGTCGCAATGCACTCGTCTGGCAGAAGAGCTGCACAAGGCATCAATGTTTCGCTTTCACAAGGGCCTGGTAAAGAAAGGCAAGAAGTGAAGATGGGCCCGCAGCGAACCTCCAAGAGCCCCCACTTTGCTCGGTGAGTTTGTGACGTCTCTCATACGTATCCTTTTCTCTCTTATCCCCCACGTCGCTTCTTTCTGGACGCTCCTTTATTTTATTCCAGCCACTCGCAACGCTTTTTGAGCCCTGAGAAATCCCCTGCTCTCCCCGATCTTTCCGTGACAGTGTGTACATTGCACGTTCCGTGTACGCGCGTTTGCTAAGAAAAAAAAAACCATTCCCAGAGTAACTCAGTATTCTTCTCGCGAATGAATGACAAGGCCAAGAAGGAGAGACGCAAAAAAAGAACCTATGTAGGGGATAAGGAACCGTGAAGGAAAAAAGGAATGGTGGGCAAAGTGTTCATCTCTCTTTCTCTCTGTCTATCTTCGTGTGTGTGTCTATGTCTGTCTGTCTGTCTGTCTGTGTGTGTGTGTGTGTGTGTGTGTGTGTATGTGTGTGCGTGCAGATATCTGGGAGACGACGCCCGATGGACCAAAGAGGAGGAGGACCGTGCGGAGGGAAGGCTGCCCTCTCCCTCCCCGTCCCTGTCTCCCTCCAAGTCTCCCCTCGTGGATCAAATTGGAGACGCCGCCCTCTCTGCCGTCAACAGGATCCAGAGGGCAATCTCCATCTCACGGGGGGAAGGGGACGGGGGGAGGGGGGGGTCATCCTCATTCTCTCACCACAGCGGGCAGGAAGGAGCACGGAGACTGCCTCATCTCTCCCTGCTGTCACCAGATAGCAGCAAGGAGGCAAAAAGAGGCCCTGAGATTTTGATTCTGCCTGAGAGGAGGTCTCGTTCTTTTTCTTTTTCTCCTGCGAGTGCAGACAGCAACAGATTCGCTCATCTCTTTTCTTCCTCCAATTCCCTTCTCTCCCTTCCCTCTCGGTGGATTTCGATGGGTCAGAGCGGGGGGGGAGACGGGTTGTTGAGCAGGAGAGAGGCTGGATTGGACATCCCCTCCCTTTCGGTTTCCTTCCCGAACACGGTGGTTTTTTGGACCGTTGCAGCCTGCTGTGTGGTCCCGGTGATCGTGCTGATCGTTGCTCTGTGCGTGTGGTCCCGCTCGAAGAGGAAACAACGTCGAAGAAGGCGCAGGGGGGCTGGGAGGCTCTTCGGTTCGTCAGGTTTTCTTTCTCTGCCGGGGGGGAAGGGGAAGGAGTTTGGGTGGTGGGAGTCGGGTGAGGAAGACGAGGAGACGGCGACGGAGGACGACTGGGGGAGTCAGGGAACTGGGGATGTGGAGGAGAGGAGATCTGCAGTCAACCGCAGAGAGGCAAGGGCAGAGGCGGAACTAGGCCTCCAGCCTGAACACACACAGGTCAGTCAGTTAGACAAGTAGAGGGGGAAGGAGAGGAAAGGTAGGAAGAAGGGAATACAGGTGGACAGAACATAAGCAAGAAGAGAACGAAAAAGCAGGACGTATGTCTGTTCGTCTCCTTCCCCCCTCTCTCACTCTCTCTCTGTCAGTCACACTCCTCTACGCCCCTCCTTTCCTACCTACTACTCGGCTGCGAGTATGCATGCATTTTCACTCACAAGTTGCCGTTCTCTCTGCTTGAATCCGACCCTTACTGAGCAGGCCTGTTTGCTGAATACATTTCTCCCTCTCTGTCTATACCAAACACAACAAGGGACAAACAAAATTAACACAACAAGGGACAAACAAAATTAACACAACAAGGGACAAACAAAATTAACACAACAAGGGACAAACAAAATTAACACAACAAGGGACAAACAAAATTAACACGACAAGGGACAAACAAAATTAACACAACAAGGGACAAACAAAATTAACACAACAAGGGACAAACAAAATTAACACAACAAGGGACAAACAAAATTAACACAACAAGGGACAAACAAAATTAACACAACAAGGGACAAACAAAATTAACACAACAAGGGACAAACAAAATTAACACAACAAGGGACAAACAAAATTAACACAACAAGGGACAAACAAAATTAACACAACAAGGGACAAACAAAATTAACACAACAAGGGACAAACAAAATTAACACGACAAGGGACAAACAAAATTAACACAACAAGGGACAAACAAAATTAACACAACAAGGGACAAACAAAATTAACACAACAAGGGACAAACAAAATTGCAAGGGAGTGCCTTCTCCCAACCTACTCCGTGTGTGTGTGTGTGTGTTTGTGCAGGTAGACCGCTCTGGGCTCTTCTGGCTCAGCAAAGGGGAGGAGAGAATTATTCGGTTGCAGCGCACCATCGTCACTCCCCCCTCTGCCTCCTGGACCCACACTCACACCCAGGCTCCCCCCATACGAATGCAACAACAGCAACAGCAGCATCACCCTCATTGGCGTCCCGCACATTCGCCTTTCGGGACCGCTCCTCGAAGCCCCCCCCCACCCCTTCACTTCCTGCGCCCCCCCCCCCAAGCAGCACAGAGCCCCTACAGAGTGAGGACGGGGGGGGCTTCCCCCGCCTCCTCCTACAGCAAATGGTCAGTCAGTCGACCTCTTCTCCTTTCGTCGGACGGGCCGAGGGGCAGAAGAGAGGGAAGGAAGAAGAAAAAAAGAAGACGGACGGACGGCTGGAGGGATTTTTTTTCTTCCCATGGTCCTCTTGAGAATGGAACGTGGCTGCATGTGTCTCTCTCTCTTTTTGTCCTTTTAATTCTCCCTCTGACAAGTGTGTGTGCAAGAGGGTCTCTGCCTCTCTCTCTCTCATTCGAGTGGGGCGGCAGTCCGTTTCAAAGGATCAGAGAAGAGAACAGGGCGGTATCAGGACGCATCAAATCTCTGAAGGAATAATAATCTCTTTCTATCTATCTATCTATCTATCTGTGTTTCTCTCTCTTTCTATCTATCTATCCATCTATCTGTGTTTCTCTCTATCTCTATCTCTGTCTCTCTCTGTGAGGAGAGGAGAAGAAAGCAGCCCCATGCAAGAAGATGGGAGGGAACAAAGAACAGAAAAGGAAAACAAAAACGACTGGCAATTCAAGGAGGATCTTGGGGTCTACGCGGTGGCATGGTTTTATTTATTTTTCTCAATGCAGCTCTCTCTGTTCATAAATGAACTGACGCATTCATGCGCACCTCCAACCAGAATTTCCCCTCCCCTTGGGAGACAGACGGACTCATGCGTGGATTCTTTTGGGTATTCAATATGGACATGCGTGCAGTCCTCCCTCAAACTGTTTGGATGCAATGGCGCACGGATCTTGTTCGTTTGCTTGCTTGATTGCGTGTTTGTGAATGTGTGTGTGTGTGTGTGTGTGTGTGTGTGTTCGTGTGTCTGTGTGTGTGTGTGTGTGTGTGTGTGTGCGCGTGTGTGTGCGTGTGTGTGTGTGTGCGTGTGTGTGTGCAGGCAGGTGACGGACAGTGGCGGCCGTGTGCTGATGATTTGTGATGGGAGTCTTCGCAGAGAGACCGCCCAAATGGCTTTGAGAACACGGGAAGGTCGGCGGCCTAGCTGGCTCTGTGACTTTCTTTGCTTGTTTACCCGTCTGCATGTCTCTTGCTTGAGCTTTTGAAGGGAATAATCAATTCACAGAGGCGCTGGCTGGGACAGGAGGGCATTCTTGTCTCAGTTGCAGGGCAGAGAGAAAGGAAGATGGTGAAGAAGATGAAGCGTGCTCTCTGTCTCTTCTGATTTTCGTTGCTTCTGTATGCCTCCTCGAAGTCTTCACGAACAGTCCGACCGCCCGATTTCCTGTCTCTCTCTATCTGCATACGTCTTTGTGTTTTGTGATGTGATATCAGGCCGCGTGTTGTTGTGTCTGCGTCGGATGGGTGTGGAGAAGATGGGGCCAGTCGACTACGCGTCCACTTGTCTGATCTTCCGTCCCAAGGAAGGAGTTGGTGAGGAGGAATACGTTGGTGGTCTTGGGGAGGGCTTAAGTGGGTCTCTGAGTGACGAGTGGGGATGGGGAAGGAAGTCTCTGGGGGGGGAGAGGGGGGGAACGTCTGATGGGGGGGACTTGCTTGTGGGGTCTGCTGGGGCGGCATTTCCCAGGCAGCACTCCCAGCCTCGGGGGGGGGATCATTTGAATGGGAGGATGGGGGGGGCGGGAACGGGGCACAGCGTCGACACGGGACCTCCCTCGGGGGGCAGGGGGGGTTTTCGTCATCCCTCTGGATTGTTTGGGTGTGGAAGGAGAGGGGGGACCCTCCAGCAGCAGCAGGAAGGAGGAAGATCGGAGGAACGGAGTGGGTCTCTGTCACCCCTGTTGGCCCCCTACTCGCGGACTAGGGCCCAGCAGAGTCCTGCGAGTGGGGGGGGAGGGGGGGGGGCGGGGAGAGAGTGGTCTCCCGGGGGTGCGAGAGGGAGGGAAGGAAGAGAGTATGAGGATGCGGGGGGGCGTTGGAGTTTTGGGAGTGGTCTGGTGTCGGGGGTCTGTTCTTGGGAATACTTTGGGATCATCTACAAGTGGCGTGAGAGGGAGAGGAGAGGGGGGGACGGAACTCGGGGGGGACTCGTCACCCGGGTGAGTGAGTGAGTTCCTCGTAGCTCATTTTATGAATTGCTTTCTCAAGGCAGGAGTGCGTCGGTGTTGCGTCTGATTGATGGCATCGAATGGATGGATGGATGAATGGATGACTTACTTACACGTACTCTCTTTGCACCGGAAAGCCAGGCTTCCATCGAGAATGTTTTGGGAGTTCTTGATTGGAAGTCACCTCTGTGTAATTGATTGTCAAAAAAAAAAAAGGCAGAATGTCCCCTCCCCGCCCTTTGTGTTGTTTTTCGTTGATTCTCAGAGGAGATAGACAGAAGTTGAGAAAAAAAAGTGGGTGGAGGGTCGAAAGCTTGAAGGAAGGAATTCCTTGCGACGTTCGCTCGCATGTCTGCGTAGTACCTTGTTTTTTTTTTCTTTCTTTGATTTGTTTTGTTTGTTTGCTTGCTTGCAGGTGTCTGTGCAGAGTGCGCAGGGAAGAGAGCTGCTGCATTGGCGGGCAGTGGAAGGCACTGGAGGGGGGGCGTTAGAGGGCACAAACCATTTGGGAATGACGGCCGTTGTGGTCAGTGGGTTGGCCTTCGTTGTTTTTGGCGCCTCTCCTTGTTTGTCCGTTTTCTTTTTTTCTTCTTCTTTTCTTTTCTTTTTTCTTCTTCTTCTTCTGGCCTCCGTCGGTTTTGGTGCCTCTGTTTTGTTTGTCCCAGGCCCGGTTCGCTTTGAAGGATCAGAGCTTTCTTTCTTTTGTTCTTGCTTTCTTTCTTTCTTTCTTTCTTTCTTTTCTTTCTTTCTTTCGCTCTTTCTTTCTTTGTTTCTTTCTTTCTTTCCTTTCTTTCTTTCGCTCTTTCTGTCCTCCTTTTCTTCTTTTGTTCTTTCTTTTTTTGTTTCTTTTCTTTTTTCTTTCTTTCTTTCTTTCTTTCTTTCTTTCTTTCTTTCTTTTCTGTCTGTCTGTCTATCTGTCTGTCTGTCTGTCTGTCTGTTTGTCTGTCTGTCTGCCTGCCTGTCTTTCTTCCTTTCTTTCTTTCGGTCCTTTTTGAAACAGCAGATCATTATGCTCGATCGATCAGGGGGAGAGGGAGAGAGAATAATTGAATTGAGGTATTCCTGCTGGAGTTCTTGTGCCTAACTGCATCACTCTTTCTTTACTCCTTTTGGTTGCTCTCTCTCTCTCTCTCTCTCTCTCTCTCTCTGTGTGTGTGTGTGTGTGTGTGTGTGTGTGTTGCAGGCGAATTTTCAAACCTTCCGGGATCCCGCGACCCCTGCTGGGCCTGAAGGGGGAAGCGGCCAGAGGCAATCGCCGACAGGTAATGGAAAAGCGGGAGAGACGGTGCACCGCTCTGATTCGGCCACAGCCAGAGCGGGACAGGCTGACAGGGAGGGAAACCTCTCCCTTTCTCCCTCTCCCTCCAACCCGGTCTCTCCCTCCCTCTCCATCCCCCCCCCTGCCCCCCGATTTCCTTCCTCTTCATCTCGAACCCCCCTCCTCCCCCCCGCCCTCCCCCAGCAGGGCGATTTTTCGAGTCCCCCCGAGACGCTCTCTACTAGGTGGGCGTCTGTGGTGCGGCTAAGGGGGAGGGTGGATGCCGCACTCACGGTGGGGGCCCTGATGGCATCCGAAGAAATGCCGTGGCCTCCTGAGTAGCTGCCCCGCCCTCCTGGCTGATAGATTGAGTGAATGTGTGACAGACAGCGTGTGGATGCATGGCATGCCCCTGGGGTGAGGTGGGGGGTGTCAGAGAGGGAGGGAGAGAGATTCTGCGCCAGAGAAAAAGGAGATCTCATTTCTCCAGTTGAATTTCCTCTGTCGCCCGAAAGAAACTGCTTTCCTCTTCTTCGTGTTCTGTCGAGTCGAGTCCTTCTCTCCACTTAGCTGTTCCTCTTTTGACCCTCCGGTTTTCTTTTTTTTTCTTTCCAGTGTCTGCCTGTTTTAATTTCCCTTTTTTTCCGGCCGAGCTGCCACTGACTGCATGCCGGGCTCTGCGCGGTCTCTGAGAGAGAAGGAACGGCCGCTTTGTTCTTCGTTCTCTGTCTCCTCTGTTCATATGGAGGGGAGAGCTAGGAGGGGAAGGGAGGGGCGGCTTGGAAGGAAATAAAAGGGCATGAAAGAAAGCAGAGAGGGACAGTTAACGGAGGAAGACCACGCATGCAGTCAATCAGCAGGAAGACATTGCCCCTTCATGTATGCAGATGTGCACGGGGGGGCGGTTGATGCATGCCCTTCGTGCGAAGGAGGAGGGGGGGCTGCATGTTATTGGACTTTCTTTCTTTCTTTCTTTCTTTCGTTTGTTTCTTCTTTCTGTCTGGTTTCTTCGACTGACGGTGCTTTCTTGTCCATCGGCGCTTCATCAGTCCTAGCTGGTACTGGTGGAATTAAAGGGGCCTAGGGGGATTGAGAGAGTGTGCCCATGCATTCATTCATCTATTTTGTTGATTTATGCACGCGCGTTCATTTATTCATTCGTTCGTTCATGCACCCATTCATTCGTTCATGTACCACTTTCTTCGTTCGTTGATGCGCCCATGCATTGATTGATTTGTTCGTTTGTCCATTTGCTCGTTCCTGCCTATGCTCGTTCCCTCGTGCACGGTGAGGCTGCTTAATCCATCCTTCCAGAATGAATGCATGCGGTGGTGCGACCGATCGGGCGGTTGTCAACGACTGCCATGCAGCGCACCTGCTTGCTCGGGGATGCTTGAGAGACCGCACCATGACGAGGAGTTTGTCTGTATGCCGTTCTCCCTGTCAGTGGTGTATCGGCGCATTGAAATGATTGCATGATTTATGCACGCATCTTTTCATTGATTATGGTGCAGCAGCTGGTGAAGCAGTGGCATCATTCATGTACAGACAAGTAACTTTTGAACTTTGTTTAAAGATGGTACTCGGTCTATATACAATATTTTTGTACTGTGCATATCGGGCTGCTTCGGGCACTAGTTCGGGCACCTCGTGGAGGGAATGAGGGAGAACGCCTTGCTTGGTGTCATAAACCTCAACGCTGCGCACCATATGCTGCGCACGAAGTCAATCACTGGGTGAATTATTTAATTTAAGTACTTAGTTAAGTACGAATAAGTATAAAAGTCATTAAAACAGCGCCCAAACTAATTAAGTTAATTGATCTCGTGCACTTACTTAGCGGGAAAGAGAGAGAGAGAGAGCACATAAACATTGCGAAGACTAGTTGTGAAGCTAGATGCATCAAAAATTTTTACTCTGTGTTTTAACCAGCGCTGGGTGAAAAATCGACGTACGCAAGCGTCGTAAAGATGTATTGAAATTTTTTACCCGGCGGTGAAAAATCGACCTACGCAAGGATACATGATCCTGGAAAACGAAACGGAGAGCACTTACCATATAAACAATCCCCTGAGCCCATGTGTAGAGCTTTTATCAAAAAAAGGCCCTTGAATTTTGGGCTGGAAAGAGCCATCCTTGTAGGTCGGAAAAGCGCCGACCGATTCTTGAAGTGCCCCGTCGGATACGCATACGTGCGTCAAGTCATTGATGTGCGTGCGTCAGATGAAGGCAAAATACATGCTTTCCGGGGCCGTTCGCATGTTTGCGTGCGTCAGATCGAAATTTTTTACCCAACGCTGCAATACGCGCGCTGCACGGATGAAGAATCAATCAACGCACATCATATACGCATATTAACACACGCAATTAAAGACTCTCAACAAATCTCCTCTTACAGCTAAGATGAGTAACCAGAAAAAGATATGGGAACTGGATACGTTATATTATGAAAGTTTGAATGACAATATGCAACGCAGTATGTTAGCATGGAATGAGCTGCATACATTGCGAGTCTGGTATGTGCATGCATGCACAGCGTGCATCAGTCTATGCATCTGTCCGTCTATCAGTCATTGCATATGCCATATAGGTCAGACAGTCTGGAAGCAACAGAGCATTCAATTTGTCTCAGAGAGAAGCACGAACCTTACATGACAGAACTTACTTCTTATGAGCCCCGTGCGTAAAGCCTTCCTGCGCTATCTGATAGGATAGCCATAGGCTCCCTTACAAGGTATATTATACATTTTGTTGGGTGGCGCTTTCTGCTTCTTTCATTTCCATAAGTGATTTGGGACTTTTCTTGAATGCTCTTTGCCCTGTCTCCCCCACGTTTCTTCGTTCTTGTTATCCCTCACCTTTTTTTCGAGCTCTCTTCTCGTCTCTTCTGGTTCTGATCGGTTGGTCGGTCGGTCGGTCAGTTGGTTTGTCTGTCTGTCTATCTGTAACGCTGTGTCCATATATCTCTCTTGTCTTTCAGAGTGTAATACCATATGATCAGTCTCTCTTGTCAATCTGCTGTGTCTGTTTTTCGCTGCCTTTGAATATTCAAAATTCTGTTTTAGACAAAAGTGGGCAAGAAATAAAAGGAAAAAGAAAATATGATGGAGGCTATCTGATGGTCATCGGAGAAGAAAAAACTGATCAACAAGATAGAAAAGATACACAGGTGTGCCACTGTACGAATCCAGTCATCCATGCATGGCAAGTTGATCTATCTTTTGAATTTATCCAGCTGCTCCCTTAATCTAGGGCTGCTTTAATTCTCTGCAGCTCTTGTTTTATTTCCAGTTTCTTTCCCTCATCCCCTGGGCCCGCTCTAGCTTTTACGTCCACTCACCTACTAACCTGTATGCCGTCTCCACCATCCCACCGGTCATGTTTCTTTTCTTCTTAGAGTCTATGAGCTGTCGTGCCTATGCAAGCTCCATACAGACCCATTTTCACTCTTAGACTAGGTGTTCCCCAGCCTGCATGCCTCTTTGATCCTTCCTTCCTTCATTAATTCTGCATGTACGTCTCTAGCTCTATGCTCTCGATCGAGTCAATGCATTCACTTTCCTACTAATCCTTCAACTTGCATGACGCTGTCTCTTTGCAGTGATCGGCGTCATTCACTTCCGTGAGAGAGGAAGCTGAAGGAAAGAAAAGTCTCCCCCCTGGCTAGGTGGAACGCAGACGTATACCATAGTCTTCTGTCTATAGCATCATACATAATGCTGGCTTTGCTTTGAATTATGTACGTGTCTTTTGAATCTATTTGCTGCGTGCACATGCCTGCTTGAAGTTCTCTGTCTGCCTGCTTGCCTGCTTGCTTGCTTGCTTGCCTGACAGTGTCTGTTTGCCTGCCTGCCTGTTTGCTTGCATGCATGCCTGCCTGCCTATCTGCCTGCATGCCTGTCTGTCTGCCTGTCAGACTCTGCCTGCCTGCCTATCTGCCTGCCTGTCTGTCTGCCTCCCTGCCTGCCCCCTGCCTGCCTACCTGCCTGCCTGTTTGCATTATGTGGGTGTGTACATGTGATAATACATGCACACACATGCGTTCAACCCTCACATATACGGAGGACCTAGTCTGTTTGCTGTACTGATGATATGTTATGTCCATTTGTAGGAGGGGTCTCTATTGGACTCCAAAAAAAGGGCGAAAAGTGTTATTATGAGAGCAGCGTGGAACATCGATTTAAAAAGGGCAGAAAAAGGCCATTGCAGGCTTCACTTGCAGTGGTAAAGGGCACAAAAGTGAGTGAGTGACTATCGATCCGTCAGATGCGTAGATCATATATTAGAGCATTGTCTTCCGAAAGTGAGTAAGGAAATAAAAGGAAAAATAATTTATTAGTGAAAGAATGATAGAGTCTCTTTGAAGATGATGATCGAGGACTTTTTTTTTGTTCACAGGCGTGTCCTACTATAAATCAAGGGAGTCTCCTCATATATACATGGCAGGTTGATCTGTCTTTTGAATTTATCTGCTCCCTTGACCGCCCTTGACCTGCATACAGTTCTTTTTTTCTGTCCAATTTCTTTCCATCGTCGCCCTCCGCTCCGAGACCAGCGTTTGCATCCACTCACCCACCAACTTATATGCTGTCTCTACTGTCACACTTAGTTTATGATGTTTCTTTTCTTTACTGCCTTCTTTTCTTGGAATCTTTCTGCTGTCATGCCTACATAGGCTCCATGCAGGCCCATTTTCGCTCTAGGTATTCCCCGGCCTACATACCTCTTTGATCTTTCCTTCATTCTGCACGTACGTCTCTAGCTCCATTCCCTTGATTGAGTCAATGCATTCACTTTCCTACTAATCCTTCAATTTGCATGATGCGGTCTCTCTGCAGTGCTCGGCGCCATTCACTATACGGAGAAAGGAAGCGGAAGGAAGGAAAAGTCCCCCCCCCCCCTCGGGTAGGTGGAGCACAGACGCATGCAGTCGTCTTCTGTGACAGTGTCTATAGCATCATGCATAGTGCTAGCTTTGCTTTGAATTATGTGCATGTCTTTTGAATCTATTTGCTTTGTGCATATGCCTGCTCCCCTGTCTGCCTGCTTGCCTCAGGCTGATTGACTGCTTGCTTACTTGCCTGTCTGTCTATCTGCCTGCATGCCTGCCTGCCTATCTGCCTGCATGCCTGTCTGCCTGCCTATCAGACTCTGCCTGCCTGCTTATCTGCCTGCCTGTCTGTCTGCCTCCCTGCCTGCATACCTGCCTACCCTTTTGCATCATGTGGGTGTGTACATATAATAACACATGCACGCACGCGACGGCACGTGAGTTCAACCCTCACATGTACGGAGGACCTGGTCTGTTTGTTGTACTGATGACATGTCATGGGAGGACCTGATCTGTTTATTGTACTGATGACGTGTCATGTCCGTCTGTAGGAGGGGTCTCTATTGGACTCCGAAAAAAGGCTGGAAAGCATCGTTATGAGGGCAGCGTAGAACGTTGATTTGAAAAAGGCCACTGCAGGCTTCACTTGCAGTGGTAAAGGGCACGAAAGTGAGTAAATGACTGTTGATCTATCAGATGCGTAAATCATATATTAGAGCATTGTCTTCCGAAAGTGAGCAAGGAAATGTGTGTGTCTTTTGAATCTATTTGCTTCGCGCACATGCTTGCTCCCCTGCCTGCCTGCATAATTGCCTGACTGGCTATTTGCCTGCCTGTTTTCTACCTGCCTGCTTTCCTTCTTGCCTGCTTGCCTGCCTGCCTGCCTGCTGGACTACCTGCGTGCCTGTCTGTCTGCCTGCCTGCTTGGCTGCCTGCTTGCCTAGCTGCCTGCTTGCGCCCGTTTGCTTGCCTGTCTGTCTGCTTCCCTCCCTCCCTGCCTGTTTACCTGCCTGCCCCTAGTTCTGCATCATGTGTACTGATCATGCATGGGTGTGCACGCACTTGTGATAACTCATGAACGCATGCACGTGAGTTTAATCGACCCTCACGTGCATGTACAGAGGACCTGCGTGGTCTGTGTGCTGTACTGATGGTATGTCGTGTCGATCCATCTGCAAGAGGGGTCTCTCCTGAACTCTGAAAAAAGGGCCAATAGCGTGATGGTGCGAGCGTAATGGGATCTGAATCTCATCAGGGCCGACTCGGAGGCAGGGTTTCCTTGTAGCAGAAAAGGACATGAAAGTGAGTAAGTTGATCCGTCAGATGCGTAGATCATATATCAGAGCATTGTCTTCATAGTCCTTATACACCCCAATGACGTTTATTATGTATGCCGCATGAGTCGCGGCAGCCCAGGCACCAACAGTAAATGAAGAAACAATGGGAGAGGAGCATGAGTGAAGAGAGAGCACTACGCCGAGACAGAATGCAACTTGATTGCATATAGACCGTCGTGTGTGTTCTTTCTCTTTTTTTCTGCTCTATGAAGAAGTCACTCGATCGATTCCTCTCTGCGCGCGTTCTCATTGTTCAGAATCTATGGGTCACCGTGTTGCCTTCGTGCATGAATGGATAGATTTTAGGCTCTCTCCATCCTTTCAAACTGAGTCTCGTGTGTTTGTTCCAGCTGACATGCAGATGTATGTTAACTCTGAGGGATATGCTTTTCAATTATTTCATTCACACCATAGAAAAATCTGGAAACATACAATGTCCTGCATCTGCATGCAATATGTGTTGACAGTCCTATAATTACATCTAGCTGTCTCGTTGCTTAATTCCCAATCATATTCATTCATTTATTCATTTATTTATTCGATCATTCATTCATTCGATCATTTATTTATTCGATTATTCATTCATTTATTCATTCATTCATTCTTCTCTCTTTACTTGATTGCAGAGGTTCCGCCCCATTCCAGCCTCCCCTTCATCTGCCTCCTCTTCTTTCTTAGAGTCGCCCTTCTCTTCTTCCTCGTTCTTCCTCTGCCAAGCCAATCGGTCTATCCAATGAGCAGTCTCTTCTGTCCTTCTGAATTAATTAAGCCTTTGTGTGTTTGATTCTCTTGTTGTTTTTCCCCTGAATTCGTCTTAACGTCCTCCCTCCCCTAACCGCCCTTAATGGAAATGCCTGAGAGCATTGCAGACTAAAAAAACATATATTTGCCCTCTTTGTCTCTTGACTGCTGCCTTCATGGACCCAAACTGTGTTTTTTTTCGCTTATTGGCTTGCTTTCTGTCCTTCGCAGGCGGTCAGGGGGGGGCACATGCAGCTCGGACTGTAAGTCTCTTCGTGAACTGCTTAGAGTCTTAGCCCCTTTCTGCTCGCTGTTTGGCACTCTTTTTTATTATTTTAATTCTTTTCGTATTTCTCCGTCTTTGCTGCCTCTTCTGCCATCTCCGCTGCCTCTCCGTGCTCTTTTGCCCTCTTTCATCCCCTTGTATCTTCAGAATGCGCTTCGAGTTTCTCATCTGCCGGTATGCGTTTGCTCTGATTTTTTTTTATGGGTCGGACAGGAACACAGAAGTGACTCATATCTTATTGTGTCTGTCCAGAAGAGTTTTAGGCTGTGTACGTGTTTCCAACCACATGTTCCAGCTGAATTCTTTTGAGTGGATTCTAGCATATTTGCGGTTCTGCATAGGGAATTCAGTCGGATCACTCACTCATGGTGCATGCGTCTTTGCGCTGCCTTGCCTGTAGGTTGAGGCGGCTGCCCGTGAGCTTCCTGAAGAAGAGGAGTATGAGAGGGTCTCTGTAGCCAGGAGGAGTTCAAAGAAGTCCTGCCCCTGCTTCTCTTGCCGTCACAGAGAGTGAACGAGGACAGGCTGCTTTTTTGAGCTCTGGCGTCTCTTCTGCTGTTTCTGTGCAACTTGAGGACCAGAGAGGAGCATAGAGGGGACCCACGCCATACCGGGCACAGAGTGTGAAGGTCAGTCAGGGCGTGCATGCTTCTCCTACATGCTGTCTTCTCTGCCTCTCCTGCCGTCTCCGCTACCTCCCTGTGCTCTCCTGCCATCTTTCATCCCATTCTGTCTTCAGAATGCGCTTCGAGTTTCTTATCTGCCGTTTGCTCTGATTTCTTTTGACGGAACAGGAACACAAAAGTGACTAATATTTTATTACGTCTGCCCAGAAGAGTTTTACTAGGCTGTGTATGTGTTTTTGACCGCATGTTCTAGATGAATGAATGCCGCCTCCCTCCCTGCCTGCCTCCCTGCCTGCCTCCCTCCCTGCCTACCTGCCTGTCTGCTCCCCTGCCTCCCTCCCTGCCTGCCTACCTGCCTGCCCTTTTATATCATGTGGGTGTGCACGCACTTGTGATTTCTCATGAATGCACGCACGCAAGTTCGACCTTCACATGCATGTACGGAGGACCTGTATGTTTTGTATGCTATACTGATGACGTGTCATGTCCGTTTGCAGGAGGGGTCTATATTGGACTCTGAAAAGCGAACAAAAAATGGTGTCGTGAGGGCGAAGTGGAACGTGGAGTTGAACAAGGCCAAAGCAAGCTTCCCCTGCAGTGGCAAAGGCCATGAAGATTTGTGAGTCGATTCTTCATATGCATGAATCATACATCAGAGCATTAATTCTCTTCACATGCAGTCCTCATGCAACCCCATGTTATTTATGGGACTTACATACGCTCTGTCAGCCCACCGGCGGGCGGCCTTATGTCTGTTGTGTGTCCGCGCGGGCCTAATAGCGCCATGTATATTGAGACCGCATGTGGGCATGTGTGGGACTTACGTACGCCCTGTCAGCCTACCGGCGGGCAGCCCTGTATTTGTTGTATATCCGCCGATGTCCGTGCGGGCCTGATGGCGCCGTATATATATACCCCTGCCCTTGAATTTGGCTATGGAGGGGCGGTCTATCCTAGACAATCTTTTGACCCGTCGGGCCAGCACCCCCAAAGACGGTCCGGTGTAGTTAGTCTTGGGTACCTGCATACAGTAAACAAACAACAGTATGCCGTCTCCAACAATTCAACTGGGGTGCTCACATATATTCACAAGAAAGGCGAGGGGGGGACACGCTGACCAGCAAGACACGCACACACGGCCAAAAGGGTCATCCCTCTCTACGCAATGCAATCATGCTACTTTTGAGAGAGAGAGCAACACATCTTCAGTCAAAATGCTGGCTTATGTTTGTTCCCCCCTGCTCATAAAGTAAGCAACACATGAAAAATCGAACCCTAAAAGTCGACATTTTTACGAAATAACCTGCGGGAGTTTTCCGGAAAAGTCAAGAGACTACAGAACAACACTTCAAAGAATCAAAGAAGCCGTCTACCATCTCTCACTTCAACAATTCACACAGAGAAGAAAGCAAACTCTGACTGAGTCTGATTGGTTGTCAATGCATGTACGCATGATTCAAGCATGGCGGGTCCCTGGCGTATAGGCCCGGGCCCTGGCACGAGTGTCTGTATTGGAGGCCCGCACATTTTTTTTTCCCATAGCAAAATTCAAGGGCAGGGGTTTCATAGAGCAAATACAGAAAAATGCGTTTTTCTAGAAAACAGATTTTGCTACTGGACTGACTGTTGCTTGCAGAATTTTGGCAGAAGGAGAGCCGTTCAAAAGAAAAGCCAATAAGGAGAGTATGTGTGGGGGTGCAATGCGTCGACACAAGAGGTTTCAGAGGAAGTGAGACCCAATCAGAAACAAAAGAGAGCAAGAAGCGGGGAGACAGCGCTGTTGCTTGTATACAGAAAGGGCCTGCCTGCCAATTATCCTTTTCTAAAAAGAGAGAGAAGACTGACTGACCAGCTATGCAGCCGCCTGTCGGCTCCCTGGATCCACTGGACTTCCCTGCAGCTAAAGAAAAGGTCAGTTGCAAAGTGGACAGAGCAGCAACACTGCACACACTCCTTTTTGGACACAAAACACATGTGCACCTGCTCGTTCAATCACTCCTACCTACCCATCCTCGCCCCCACCCTTCAAACACATACTCCATCCATCCAGTAGTCTCTCACTCTGCCTTTCTTGCTGCTTGCCTGTCTGTCCACCATTCTATCTATCATTCACTCAGTCAGCGCAAGTCAAGCAGCCATGCAGTGAGTCAGAAAGTTAGTCAGAAAAACCCCAAAGACAATGGGTGCCCGCGCGGATATGCATCTATGGATGTCCACGTATACACGTCTATGCCTGCCTGCCTTCACACACACACATCCGCGCTCACACACGCTCTCACACACGGCAGAGGCAGGGTGCAGGCAGCATAGGAGGGAAAAACTAACGACCCCCGACTTTTTGAGATACTCTGTGTGTGAAGAGTCTGTGCGCTCCCGGACCTTTTGCATGCAGCAAATTTCCCCCATTATCCCTGTCCGAACAGAAAAAAAGAAAAAAGAAACTGACCTCCACGATACCCCTGCCCTTGAATTTGGCTATGGAGGGGCGGTCTATCCTAGACAATCTTTTGACCCGTCGGGCCAGCACCCCCAAAGACGGTCCGGTGTAGTTAGTCTTGGGTACCTGCATACAGTAAACAAACAACAGTATGCCGTCTCCAACAATTCAACTGGGGTGCTCACATACATTCACAAGAAAGGCGAGGGGGGGACACGCTGACCAGCAAGACATGCACACACGGCCAAAAGGGTCATCCCTCTCTACGCAATGCGATCATGCTACTTTCAAAAGAGAGAGCAACACATCTTCAATCAAAATGCTGGCTTATGTTTGTTCCTCCCTGCTCATAAAGTAAGCAACACATGAAAAATCGAACCCTAAAAGTCGACATTTTTACGAAATAACCTGCGGGAGTTTTCCGAAAAAGTCAAGAGACTACAGAACAACACTTCAAAGAATCAAAGAAGCCGTCTATCATCTCTCACTTCAACAATTCACACAGAGAAGAAAGCAAACTCTGACTGAGTCTGATTGGTTGTCAATGCATGTACGCATGATTCAAGCATGGCAGGTCTCTGGCGTATAGGCCCGGGCCCTGGCACGAGTGCTCTGTATTGGAGGCCCGCACATTTTTTTTTCCCATAGCAAAATTCAAGGGCAGGGGTTTATATATAGCAATCGGATCAAATTTAAGTATAATCGGATCAGTGGCACGCGCTCAAACCAATCAGCATATATACGGGATACACCCAACAAGTTGGGTGAGTGCCTCGGGGGTCCCTGGGGGCATTGTTAGCAAGCAGGCAACTACCTCGCAGGCGCCGGTATAGCTCTGAGTAAGCATGAAATCGAACCTTCAAGGGTGAACAAAACCAGTAAAAGCAGGTCGATGTGATGGTTTTAATCATACAGTTAAATGTGGCCGTAGTAAAGTGTATGTTGGTAAAATATAGTGAAATGGGAAATCATTATACAATGAACTATGCATAGGAGAAGGGATATACTGTTACAGAAGAGAAGTCTGCACCTCATATTATCGCCTCTAACTTCTACCATTTAACATCTTGTTGTACTTAAAAAAAGGTATTATAGGAAAGCAAAAATTAGAGCATATATACGCATGTACAAGATTTTGTAAGTATGACGTATAAAAGTACCATATGTGCGAATATTAACTTCATATTTACTAGGGTTAGGGTTTTTCACTGAAATTTTCAGGGAATAATGTTATATGTGAAAGAAGATAAATAAAACAGATTGATCTTTTCTACACAATTCTGAAGTAAACATTGAGTGTGAACTACAGTCTAGAGATACGTATAAGTTTAATTTTTTTCTTATATCTCTTGCATGAACATGGGCTGCTGGGAGCATGGCTCCACTCTAGCAAAGCCAACTTCATTCATTCATTCATTCATTCATTCATTCATTCATATCATTCATTCAAAAAGGAATTATGATAAAAAATCTGGTAAAATATAAATGTTTATTCAGAGAATTGAATTGTGTAAAGAAATCAATTGTTTCTATAGTGTAGAACATTGAAAGAATGCATGATCGAGTAAGAGCGTATGATGAATCACGAAAAGAACATACATGCATGATCATTGCGAGTTGTATTGCAGGATCGAATAGTGTAATCCTCGTGACCACTGTGGCATTAGTCACGTTTTTGTCGTCATTCATGCAATCAAATCTCTGCACGGAGCAAGATACAAAAACGCCCAAATTGCAAGCACTCACCATTGAAGTGCCTTTATTCTCCCATCCAGGCTCTTGGGGGACGGGAGTCTCGTCTTTTTTCACTCTCTCCGTTCATCCCTTTCTCTTTAGCCATGGTACTGTTTACACTCTCTTTAGTCTCTGACCTCACTCCTGCAAGCCACTCACTCCACTACCTCACTCTCTCTCTTTCCCTAAGGCTTACTTTCTTTCTTTCACTCACTCACTCACTCACTCACTTACTGACTTTCTCAGTCATTCCTTGACTCATTCAATCTCTCACTCAATCACTCATCACCCACTTGCTCGCTCACTCATCCTCTCTCTCTTTCTGTCGGTCTTTCTGTCTGTCTGTCTGTGTGTTTGTCTATCTATCTGTCTGTCTGTTTGTCTCTCTCTCTCTCTCTCTCTCTCTCTCTCTCTCTGTCTCTCTCTCACTCACTCATTCAGTCACTCACTCACTCACTGACTCACTGACTCACTTACTCACTTACTCACTGACTCACTCAATCACTCATGCACTCATTTACTCTCCCATTCACTCTCTTTGTTATCTCACTCACTCATTCACTCACTCACTCACTCACTCTCTCATTCTCACTCACGCTCTCATTCTCACTCACTCACTCATTCTCAATCACTCTCACTCACTCACTCACTCACTCACTCACTCACCCTCTCAGATTCACTCAGACTCACTCACTCACTCTCTCACTCACTCACTCACTTACTCACTCACTCACTTACTCACTCAGTCATTCCTTCACTCATTCACTCACTCACTCACTCACTCACTCACTCAGTCACTCACTCACTGAGACTCACTCACTCACTCACTCACTCAGTCACTCACTCACTGAGACTCACTCACTCACTCACTCACTCACTCACTTACTCACTCACTCACTCATTTACTCACTCACTCACTCACTCACTGACTCCCTCACTCACTCCCTCACTCAGTCTCACTTATACGTACTCTCTCACTCACTCACTCATTCATTCACTCAGACTCACTCATTCAGACTCACTCACTCACTCACTCGCTCACTCATTCACTCACTCACTCACTCATTTACTCACTCACTCACTTACTCACTCACTCATTCACTGACTTACTGACTCACTCAGTCAGTCTTATTTATACGCACTCTCTCACTCACTCACTTATTCACTCGATGCATGCAAGAATACCCGATTAATTATAGTGGAAATGACGTACGCGCAGTGACGCACGCACGTCGAGATCCGATTTCTGCTACATATTTAAGCGTTACATCGATCTTCCCCCCCAAAATTTGAAGAGCGCGATATGGACTGCATGCGTTTTCAGGGCCTCTCGGGGATGGGCTGCATGAGCCCAGCAAAGCTGAGCTGCCCCCCGAGGCGATACCACAAGATTGACCGCGCCGCGGCCGGAACGCCGCGGCGCGCGGATTGCATGACGCGCTGGGGAGATGCGGGTAGGCCGAAAAGTTTGCCTGGTCATGGCCGGCCAGAGGATATCATGGCCAGTCGATCATGAATAGAAGTGGCAGCTGCATTGAGATGCATAGATCGAGGCCCTGTGGTGTTGTAAACGAGCATGCTATTACATGACTTGGCCTTCTAGAGTTCTTTTTATTCTCGTTAATTCTAGTTCTAATTTTTAAAGTGAGAAATTGATATAACGGAAATCTTTTAAAAGAATCAATCATGCAATCAATGATCAATCAATCAATCAATAACAATTAATCAATCAATCAATTATAATCAATTATAATCAATATACTTCAATCAATTACACTCTGCTATGTGCTAGTCTAGACATAAGAAAATAGAGTTAAAAGAAAGTATTTAATGAAAGAAAAATGAATTTTAAATAATAAAAAATAATAGAAAAGAGGCAACGAATTTAATATTTTAACTTGGATAAGGAGACAAGATCAAACGATTGAAAATGAAAATAAAAAGAAGTAAAAAGATAAGAAAAGACAAGAGTTAGGTAAAGACGATCTCTAAGTTAGGACCTAGCCTCCGTAGCCTAATGGTCAGGACGAGAGGCTCGGACCGAGAGGTCCCGAGTTCGAGTCCCACCATCGGCAGAATTCCAAAATACATGCATCCAAATAAAGCACGGTCTAAAATTGATAAGAGCTGAATAAGACCTGGTCTAAAATCGAAGATAAAAAGAAGCGCAGTCAGAAATTGAGACGTCGAATAGTACGCGGTCTGAATTCGAATAACCATCAGACCAAAAACCGAATAGTGCACGGTCTGAATTCGAAGTACCCGAATACCACTCGGTCGAAACTTATAATACCCGATTTTATCTGGTCGAATTCTGCGCGGTCTGAATTCGAATTTAAGCGCGGCGATTAATCGGCTCTGAAGTCGAATAATCGCCCGGTCTGAATGGACTATCGCATCTGCAAAATCGGATCACGCAAAAAAAATCAAAATCCAAATTTCTCCAAGAGGATCTCCGAGGTCATAGGTCATCTCGGGAGGTCCGACACCATCAGAATTGCCTTTCTGAAGTCAACCTCCAAACTTGAGCAAAAACGCGAAGATCTGCATTCGATATTGACGTGAAATTGAGTGATAAGCGATCAACCTTAGCGCTATAGATTGAATTCTCTGGAACCTAACCTCTGACTAGCCTGACTAGTGTCACTTCCCTTTGTCTATTCTGAGGGCTTCCTGTAGCTCTTAACACGTGGTGACGCCAAAGCTCGAGGAAGACCAATCGTGTCTCATTGAGCAGAACGAACAGAAAGCAACCTTCTCTTCTTCACCCCAGCAAACACAACCGAATCTGAAGACAACTATTCCTTTCCCACTTAT